>JAQZBX010011977.1:0-41897 GCA_029593785.1 Cabassous unicinctus
GTGTTTAAAAAGTGTTTTGGGAGGGTTAAGCTAGTATTATCTTATGCAACCCCAACTTTATAGAAATTATTAGCTCCATTTTATGATAAAGAAAATTGTAGTTTAATGATTAAATTCCTTATATAAGGTCACAATAAATAAGTGGCAGAACAGAGAATCAAATCCAAATCTATTGAAATCTAAGAACCATTTCTTTTTATTCTCCCTTTTTATATTCTTGCTTAATGTTTATTGTATTTTAAATATAATATATATAATCATCCTGGTATAGAATTTGAAAAATACAGAAAATCTGATGAACAAAATTAATCCTCATATGTATGTGTATGTGTGTATGTTTATAAAAAGTGAAATAATGGACACACTGCTTTATGGTTTGCTTTTATTCACTCAACATATATTATATATATATTCCCATAATTCATAAGCATTTCATTAACTATTTTTCTTTACTATCATTCTGACTAGGTATCAAATGCTTCAGTTTGTTTCTACAAACATTTACTTGACTAAATCTCTTTCTTTTGGTAGTTCTGTAATCTCCCAAAGTTTCTCTGTTATAAATAAGTAACGAAAGCATCTTTATTTACTTCACTGATAACTTCTTTTAGATAAGCTCTAAACTGCTGATTCAATGAGTATGGTCATTTTTAAGAATTCTGTCACATATCCTTTGAGAAATCTCATACCATATTACATTCTGATCAACAGTTTTTGACTGCCCATTTCCTCAAATCCTTGCAAGCGGAGTACTATTATTTTCTAAAATCTTTGCTAATTTGATATTTTAAAATTGTAATTTCATCTTCATTTACATTTTTTGATTCCTTGTGAGATTGAACATTATTTCTAATATTGATTGACCTCAATATTTCTCCCTTTTTAAATAACCTGGTGAGGCCCTCTACTATATTTGACATTTTCTCTTTTAAACACACATCTATAAAATTAGAATAGAGGTGGAGTTGGGGTTTTATTGGGTCAATCTATAATACCCATATTCTTTCTCTATTAAAAAAAAAACATTGAGAGAGACACACAAGAATCAATAGTCAGTGGTCAAAATATTAGCTGCATGAGGAATAAATCTAACGTAGAATGCATCTTAGAGGTAAGAGCCAAATGGGCTTTTGAGCACTACATCTATCAAGTGTAGACCTTGACACAACCAAGCAGAGGGGAAGTTTAGAATTGCAGAGCAGAAATACTCTCCCAAGACTATGGTGTCACCAGAACCCAGGACAAATGGAAGAGGATACAAGCTGAATCTCCAGCACTTCCAACTTCTTACAATATGTCCACACAATCAGAAAATGTGGGCTAAACTTTCTTCAACCAATTCCTCACATCTCCTCTGTAGGATCAAGTGAGTAAGAGGTAGGACAAGAGACAGCCAAGAGTTATTTTTGGAATGTCCATGGAATGGAAACATGCAGAAAGATAACCACATATTTTCGTCTAATTTTTCTAGGCTCTGTGTTCTCTAAACCCACTGGGCTTAACCATTAGGTAGGTTAATGGACAATGAGGGACAAGTTTTCCACCTTAGGAAGGAGACGAGTATTGTATCAAGGCAAACAGCTTCCACCTTTAAAGGCCAGTACCCCCAATATCAATCACTACTCTTTAGGATTTCCTCCTATACCCACTGATGAGCAATTTATATTCCTCCTCCCTAGGAAGCCAGGAAATGGGTCAGAACACTAATAAACCCAAAGAGCACTCTACATCATATCCTACAATTCACTCCCTATTACATTTCCCATTATGTCCAGCTATGGCAGCTAGTGTAGATCACACAAAGTGATGTAATGAAGTTATATGACATAAAGATACTCCAACATTAAAATATATAAATGCTTCAGTAAGCAAATGCCAATATAAGATGCCCCAATTTTAATATAATCCCTTATGATGTCTCCAGGTAAAAATTGACCAACAAAGTAATTCTCCTAATAACCTGAATGAAGTTAAAGGAAATTAAAGAACCATAGACTGAAATCAAATCATCTTTCCCTTGTGAGTTAAAAGTCTGAGAACTTTCTGAAATATTTACATTAGATTCCAAATAAATTAAAATATTTCCTAGTTTTATATTCAGCTTATTATCAGTCCAAGCAGTTCTCCATGTCTAGGTAGAATTGGTGTTGAGGATGAAATCATGTCCTCAACAAAAGGCATGTTCAGGTCTCAACTGCTGGTTCTGTGGGTGTGAACTCATTTGTAAATAGGCCCTTTGAAGATGCCAATAGTTAAGGTGTGCCTCAAACCAATACAGCTGAAATCCGTATAAGCAAAGGAAATTAGACAAAGAAGAGAGAAGCTACTGGAAGCAGCCAAATACTGGAAGTCAATGGAACCCAGATGAGAAAGAGAAAGAAGACACTGCCATGTGCATTGCCATGTGACAGAAAAGGCAAGGAACTCCAAAGATTGCTGGCCAGCCAGAAGATACTGGTGTGGGAGGAAGCAAGTCTTCTAGTCCGGTAAACCCATGAGCCAATAAATTATGATTGCTAAACCACCACATTGCATGGTATTTGTTTTAGCAGCTAGGAAACTAAAACAGTTGGGTTTCCATCAGTGACTATATTCTAGTTTCTACCTCACAGTCTCCATGAGTTTTCCAGAGCCCAAAAAAAAAAAAAAAAAAAAAAAAAAAAAACAATTGAAGAACACTTCCATCAAAGGGTTTATTATGACAATACATTTTATCATATCTGGAAGGAAAATTGCATCTATGCTTCCCATTTCCTCTCGCAGAGATATTTAGAGATTGCTGCCTATGCATAAAATCCAGAAAATTCCTATGATGATAGTCCTAGCCCCCAGGCTTTTTGAGGTACCTTACAAATGTACCACAAATATTCAAACCATTTCAATTTCCTTCTTCAACCCTGGTTTCTAGTCCTCCAGGTGCACTCTCACTAGACATTATGTTGTGTGCTCTTGTTCCTTGGATACAGTAACTGCTTCCATAGCCTTTTGCTAGGAAAATGGTTAGGCTCCTGCAAACTGTTTCCATGGGAACTCCCCTAGAGGCCATCACCAGTTTGCTGAACTGTAGCTGCTGGTAAGATTTCTGCAGTTCGTGGTCCTGGAGGCTTAAGTGAAGACCAATGCCTCTGCCAGGTGCCCTGCAAGACAGGATCTCTCATCTTTCAATGCTCTAGATGGTGGATGTGCATCTTTCTGCTGGATCATTTCTTGCCTTAGTGAAATGTACTCAAATTTAGTTTGTTTTCCTGAAAGAAAGAAAAAAAAAGACTTTGAGACAAAGATTGAGTACAGCTAGATTATTTGGGAGGTGATCCCAGGAAGAACAAGTAAGGAGATGGGGAAAGTATACAGAGATAGGAGAAAAGCCAGCAAAGA
Organism: Cabassous unicinctus; assembly: GCA_029593785.1. Classification (NCBI taxonomy): domain Eukaryota; kingdom Metazoa; phylum Chordata; class Mammalia; order Cingulata; family Chlamyphoridae; genus Cabassous; species Cabassous unicinctus. The sequence goes on from JAQZBX010011977.1 coordinate 3,376, forward strand.
ATGCAATAATGAGGAGGTTACTGGTGTGGGCAACTAGGCTCAATCCCATAGGGATCCATTGATATCCAGCATAGATCATACCTCACAGTCATCTCTCTGGAGAGTAGAGAGGCTGTTACCTATATCCTTAGGGTCCTATCCCCCATCAACTGAGTTGCCCCTGGTGCATTTATGACTTTGCTCAAGCATTTCCAGGGCTCTGAAGAAGTCTTCAGAGAAGGGAGAGACAGGCAGGGCTGGAGGTAGAAAGGTGTGAGCATGTGAGGAACCATCTGCAACTGCTGGTGAATTCAGGTTACCTGAGGGCAGATGGGCAGATACATCCACAGTATCTGCTGCATGCCCAAGCATAGTGTGTAATTTCCTTATGCTATCCTCTTACTGCTTTCCACCAGACTCAACAGTTTCTGGCTATTTCTAACAATTTAACTTCCTCAGGATGATTCTTGTCCTTTTCTACCATCACCAATCCCAGGGCCCAACCCCAAAAACTGGAGCAATAAATCCCTCCTTGAAGGGAGATCTGGGTGGTGCATCTCTATGTCCACCACGAGGTGATTTCCTGATTGCTTTTATTGTGGATTATCTGACTGCAGTTTTGAAAGAAACAGTTTAATAGTTTTCTGGATTTTGGACCATTCTGGGGAACAGCTAAGATCTTGTTGCTGTTGTTGTTTTCTGTTGGGTCTTTCTAGAACTCCTCTGTGGCACCTTCCATGTCCTGGAAATTCCCTCCTAGCTTGATCTTTAAAAGCAGGTAGTTCTAGGTATGTCTTTTGAGCAATAATCCCTTTTTCTCTTTCCTTTAGGCCTCATTTACCCTCTGAATACTTAAACACCCTTTGTATCTTCATTCCTTAGCAATTACCCAGTGTGTCCTCTATTGTTTTTTAGAGCTAAACTTGTTTCCTTAACCACCACCTTCTATTCATCTAAAGGATCCTGAAATTCCCCTATCTTTTGTTCTGTGCACTGTTTAGTGCTATCTTAATTCCCAAGCCTAAGCCATCTCTGATGCAAGCTTTTGTTGGCATTTGGATTTGCAGGGAGATCATCCAGGTTTCCGTCTACCACCACCAAAGTGAAGGTTATATGTTCAATGACATGGAGCTCCCATTTATTGTGGTTTCAGGAGAATGTGAAGCAGAGGAAACTTGCGATTCTCAACTTTGTTTGCCTTAACTGTGGATGAAGAAGAGAACTTAGAGTCCAAGGCAACAAAACAAAATAATAACAACTCTCTGGCTACCAAACACAACAAAAAACTGCAAACAGGGATTGTTTTAAGGTAAGCCTTTAGAGGAACTGAAGAAAACTGGAAACATCAAATGCACACGTGGTCCAAACACAGTGAAGTTGGAGGCCAAAATTCAAGAACCCAACAAACTATTCTATGTGCTATTTTGGCCTCCAAATTGAATTTCTTTTAAATTTATTTATCAGGTTTCTAGTATAATGCACCAGGCTGGGGTGTTTAGATACCCCAAGAATGAGTGAAAAGGCAGAGAGAGAGGTCAGGAGTATTACTAGGAAGGAAGGTCCTCCATACAAACACAAAGAGGGGAGGGAGTAAATAAGTATTCTAACCTAATAGATTATATTTTCCCTATATTGACAGTTGTGAATAATAAGATAAAGCAGGTTCAATGTATAATACTCTATCTGACATACAGCTAACTAAGCGAATCATATTATCAATTATTCTGAGACCATTGTATATCACATGGAGTTATGAGGCAGGTTAGTATAAGGAAAGAGGGAAGACGAGCCACAGCTGGGGCCCGGCAGAGACCATGGCCATGAGACCCTACCCGGAAAACCCCCGAGAGAAGGCCGCTACTAAGAACAAAGCCAGAAAGACCCTGCCAAGACCCTGGTACCTTCCTGGCTTAAGAGGAAGCCCCAGATAACTCCAAACAGTCCTCCCCATTGGTCCTGGATAATTCCAAACAGAAAGCCCTCCTCATTGGGCTCCTGAGAGCAAAAGGGTGGGGACCTTAAGGCAACCATTCAGAACCGAAAACAGCTGGAGTCCCTCCCCAACATTAGGAAATGGGAGGAGAGAAGAACGGCTTTAAAAAAGGCAAGCCCCCCACCCCAGGCACACCTCTTTGCCTGGAGGTCGCCCGCATCCACCTCTCGGGTGTGTGCTTTTCACTCATTTCTCATTCAGTTCTTTTTACTGGCCTAAGGAAACAGGCATGTTCTTAAATTCTTTTATGTGACATCGCCAAGAACCTAAAGGATCCAGCATCTTCAGACAGCAGTTATTGTTCACATATATTTTAGGTTCTTCTTTTGTTCATTTGTCTTGTAAAATTTAAGAAAGACATTCATATAAACATATATTAAATTTACACATTTTTAGGGCTATAAAATTTTTCCATAATGCCATTTTCCTTTGCGTTTAAACATTAAAAGTGTTCTTTACCTTAAAATAAGATAAACATTAATGTATAGTCATCTTTTTACTCATATTCACTTTACATTTATTTTAACCAACTAGGATTTGATTTGCTACCTCTTGACAGCAAATAATTAAGTAATAATAGCAGCACCCTTTGAAAATTCTGTCTTTGGTTTCTGATCTTAAATATCAACATTATCATATATTAAGTTCTGAGTTTTCTATATTATTGCATTGGTTGTTCCTTCTATTCTGGAATTACTACAGGATTACCTCATTGCTATTGACATTTGGGGCTGTATACTTCTTTGTTGTGGGGCTGCCCTATGCATTGTAGGGTGTTTAGTAGTAACCCTGACTCTACCCATTCAGTGTTGGTAGCAGTCCCCTCCTCTCCCCATTGTGACAATATTATCCCATGGGGCTGGGAAAGAGCAAAATTGTCTTTTGAGAGCCACTGCATTAGTACAATACTACTTTAAGTACCTTGAGTATAAAGCTTAGTGTTGATTTCACAGTGATTGTAATGAAAGAATATGCTAATTTTTTAACTAGAATTACCATTCTATCAAATGCTTTTTGATGTCTACCAAAATTAATTACATATTTATTGTTTGCTGTATTGATATAACAAATAGCATGAATAATTATCATCTTATATACTTGAAATAAACATTTATTGAGGTCTTAGTAAATATTTGAGTTTTCTTCATGTAGATTATGTACCCGTCTTGTTTTACACATTTAATCCATTTTGTATACTTTTATTTTAGATTTTTGCATCTAATATTCATAATGAGGTAGAATTTTGTTTTGGTCATATGTCATGTTTATTTTCATACAAGTGTTAATTAGATAATAGTCTAATGTACTGTGTTTGTCACGGGGAGCATGGGTGCAGATAGCTCAAAACACGCCTCCTCCCAGCTTCTTGCCAAAGAGAAAAAGCAACTCTTCTTTGCATTTAAAATACAGCCAAAGAAATCTTAATAAAATGTTCTGTCTGGCCCGGATTGGGTAACACGGCCAACCCTCGAAAATTATTATGTGAAGAAGGTGAAAGTATTCTGGGCAAAGAAAATGGCCACTTTATGAATGTTGTATATATTAATTAGGAAGCCTTACAACTTTTTCTATGCTATGAATTTTCTCTTATAAACCACTTTTCCAACATGCTTTTGTCAAGGAATAAATTGTTGAGAATTTCCCCCATCTTTTCCATAGTTATTGATCTATTCCTGTATCCTTTTTTTCAAGTGTATTTTAACTGAATTTTTTTAATTCTAGAAAATTTTCTTTAAAAAGTATCTGTTTTTATATGAAATTTCCTTGTTGATTCAAATAGAAATACACTTAAATTTTTAAGAGATTGCAATATCTACTCATTGAAATATATACTATTGCTTTGTACTTTTGTGACATAACATTGCAGTATTAAAATTATTTTTCTAGTTTAAAAATTCATGTGAGATTACTATAATGTTAATAAAAAGGCCAAAATTGATATATATAGTTGGTATCTGTGAAGTTATCAATGCTAAAATTGAGTAACTGAATATTACTTAAGCTTCAAGATTTTAAAATTGATTGTGTTGGTGTTTTATTTCTAAATTTGAGAATAATAAAAAGGTAAAACTATTGCCTTAAGTTAATTTTATATGCAGGTTAAAATCCTTTTTCCCTGAAAAGAAATTTCGGTTTTTATTAATTGGTTCTTTATTTGCATTAAGAAAGGCAACTGGGAGAAGCTTGTTGGAAATATTATCTCTTCTGGGCTTAAGCCAATTTAAACAGGTGGATATGGATGCCAAGATCCTTAGTGCAGCAATTTAACTTAGCAGATAAGGGACTTTTTTGGCTGGCCGTAGGGGGTTTGATTTACTGCATAATTTCAGGGATTCATGGAAAGATCTCTGGTGAGGACTCTGGTCTATGTAGTGAAACTCTAAACGAGCTCCCAGGTTACAAAGAAGCACTTTCTTCAAATTCCTAAAACTTCTTCCAGAACGATGTCCAGAAATCTCATATGTGCTCATTTTAAGCTCAGTATGTTGCTTATTCTATTCTCCGGATCATTTATTCATTCAAACAGTGATCCATGATATAAATTCTGATATGCAAGGAAGAATAAAGAACTAAAACATGGATAATAAAATTTTATACATGACAGAATAACATATAAGTTGGGAAAGGAAATAATATTCTAAGTTCATTGTATTGTACAGGAGAAAGATAAAGTTCTTGATTAACATCAGACCTCAATTAGTTAAGTATGCATAAGGTAAATAACAAGAAAATAGAAACTATATAACTTCCAAAGGAGTAAAAACAGAAAAAAGAATGGATGCTAAAAAAGTCAGCCCAATCTAAAAGAAGGCAAGAAATTAGATAAAAAGAAATATAGAACACACCGAAGAAATAGCGCAAAATAAGATGGTATATTTAAACTAAATACATCAATAATGACATGAAATACGAAAGTCTGAATAAATGACATTTTCACACTGGATTTTAAAGGGATACTGAAATGTTGAAAATAATAGAATGGAAAATTATATGCTGTGAAAACATCAAGAAAAAAAACTTGATGTAACTATTACTATTAGGAATCAGAGAGTTTAAAACATACATTATTACATGTGATAAAGAGGGTCATTGAAAATAATGAATGATTCAATTCACCAGTTTGATACAAAATTGAAGTTGTACGCACCTAATACCATAGCCTCAAAACATGTAAAGAAAAAATTGCTGGAGATACAAGGAGAAATAGATAAGTTCATAATCATAGGGATAGATTTTACACACCTTTTATATGTAATTGAAAGAACAAGCAGAAGCACAAATCAATTAAAGACTTAGAAAAATTGAACATTCTATCAAACGTGACTTTTTAACTGTCTACCTACCTACCTACCTACCTATCTAACTAATCTTTTATGTATCTACCATTACACCAATTTCAGAATATGTCATTTTGAAAGAAAACTGAACAGTTAGAAAAGCTGACCTTATAGTGGTCATAAAACAAATCTTTTCACAATTTAATGATTTAAATCATATATAGCAGGGGTTGGCAAACTACAAGCCACAGACCAATCCAGCCTGCTGCATGCTTTTGTAAATAAAGTTTTATGGAAACACCACATTCCTTTATTATTGTCTATGGCTGTGTTTGCACTGCAATGGCAGAGTTGAATAATTGTGACAGAGACTGTATGGCCCTCACCATTTTGAGTTTTACTAGTTTTGTAATCTTGGTTTCCAAGACAAGTATGTTTCCACCAGGAGGTGCAATAATATGATTCCATTAAACTTGAAGTTGAGACCTCTCACCTGGCCACTTAAATCAACAGGCAAAGAAGGGATTAATGACCTGTCTGGGGCGATTAATCCTACCTAGAGAAAATGTGTTGCTATGACACAAAGGGTATAAGAAAAAGGATGCCTGGAATGTGGGAGTTCCCTTGGGTATTTCAGTATTCCCACGATAAACCTTAATGACAAACTACTACATTCCAACATGCTGGTAAAGGCCAATATGCTTCACAAATGAAGGTTGAATCAATCACCCACCCAGGCAAAGAATCACGATCCATTGATGTTCTTGCTGGGGACAAATCAAATATGGAAATGGAAGAAAGAATTTATAAATACCTATGATAGCCATATGTCCAGTTACAGAAACAAGAACCATACTAGTGATGCATGATTTCCTTAGTCTAAAATGAATATATTAGCATATATAATAAATTCTTATTTCTCCTCTTCCTTTATTCTGTAATATAATATTATATATGTTAATAGTAGCTAATCTTATATATTGGTATTTAAATTTTTAAGATTTCAAAGAGGGAGCATGAACTGTCAGCTAATAAAAAAGTGTACCTCACCTCAAAATTGATAGTCGTATGAGACTTTGTATCCTCTTGGGGAGAGGGTTAGCATGTTTTCAGTTGTTCAAAGTATAGTCTGACCAAGTTAAGCAAAAACATGGCTTTCTATTGTCTTTATTTAGAAGTTTTGGTACATTAAAAGAGATGTGTAGGATTGCCACGTTGTTAAGGGATAGACTGTGGTGGTTTTGTATTTTTCAACTTAGCTAAGCTGTTGCTGTGTTTCTCAGAATTTCCTTCCCTATATACTTCCAGGTTAAGGATGATCACAAGACAACTATGTGTGAGATCTGGAAGTCAGAAATGAAGCATCAACATTAATACTCTGAAGGTTGATGAAGGACAACTCATGTACATTGTTGCTGGCATGGGCCAGGAGCTGGGTCCACAGCTCCTCCAGCTCCAGCAGGAAATCCTCTTCAATTTCTATGACTCCTGAGCTAGACTCCTGTACAGCTCTATGATGAGACCTCCAGAATCTTGGGTAGGTAACTCCTGCTGTTGAGGTTGGAGCCAGAGTGAAACAGATAGAGGTTCCAGATTGCTCTTCAGGCTTCCAGTTTGTCCTTAGAGATTCCATTTTGTCCTCAACTTTACCCTGCTTTAGGTCCAGCTTTTCTTCCCAGCTATTGGACCTGCTGACTGACAATAACTTCAGGTCCACCACTACTTAGGAGGCACAGCCTTCCTTAGATTTTTTTTTTTTTAGCACCTCTTTTGCAATTGCATTAAATCAAATACCTATAATAAATCCTTTATTCTGTATTGCTCAAAGAGGTTCTGCCTCCTTGATTGAACACTAACTAATAGAGTATAATCTGCCTAAAACTAATAGCTTTGTCCCCTTAATTGCAGCTCTTTCCCATGAGAAGGAAACATCATCCCATGTTAGGATCAGTGGTTTTCTGCTCCGGGTGTGGGATTTTTCCAGAGAACCTCCAACTGAAATATATATATTTAAATGTATATTTATATATAAATATTTATACATATAAATTATATATATATTAACATTCATGACAAATAGTAAAAAATCCTCTCTCCTGAATCAATAAGTGATAACTCTCATCACTAGTTAAATGAACTATGGGTCATTGTATTTGGGGACAGTAATGATAATGGCTAACATTATGGAACATTTACTCTGTACCAAGCATTTATTTACAGATTTCAAATAGTTATATTTTAATTTTTATATAAATGGGATGCCCATGTTTGACTTTTCTACCTTAATCATGTTTTATCTTTATAAAGAGAGAGAGAGAAAAAAACAAATCTTAAATGAAATGTGCTTTAAAATAGTATCTGTCCCTGTCATACTGTAATAATCAGTATTTCCAGAAGAGGGCAAAATAACATAGCTTCTCAACCATTATTGTTTGGACTCATTGAAACTGAATTGAGAAAGTAAAGCTACATTGTGAAGGCATGTTTTTCAGTACATAGATTACATACAGTGCCTAGCATGACACTGTACATACCAGATACTATAATATTTCTGGAATAAAGAAAAGTTGGAAGGGGAAAGGAGCCTAAAGACTAATATATATGTAATTATTTTGTAATAATTGTATATAATATTTAATATTAAATATATATCTTTGTTGTTGTAGGTCAACAAATTTTCTTCTAAATTCTAATGTATTCTAAGTACTTAACACAGACTCAAAGGAGGTAGTTAGAAGCTTGGGAGAGAGGAAGATGTTGAGAAGGAGGCTATTATATAATATCTGTGCTTGAAATAGAAAAATCTAGGTCTGAATCCCAAATTCCACTCCTTGCAAACTAGGTGACTCCTTACAAGCTCTCTGACATTTTGCAAGCTCTCCACCCCCTCATACTCTGCTTCAAAATTTGATTCTTCTCTCTGCACTTAAACTTGCTGTCCCTTCTGCCTGAAGTAGTGTTACCACAGATATTTTTAAGAAATAGCATTACCACAGACAATGCTGGATGGATTCCTCTCATCCTCAAATGTTATTTCCTGCAAGTGGCCTATCTTTATCACCCTTACTTTTGGGGTAGACCCCGCCCCTACCCCCAACAATCAGTCTTTTTCCAATACCCGTCTTATCTTCTGCACCACACGTTGTTTGTCTTTTCCTCATCCTCTCCTCACACCCCACCAGACTTTAAGCTTCATGACAGCAGCGATCTTGTCCTCAGTACCTAGACATGTGACTTGTACATAGCAGATATACCACGTGTAATCAGTGAGTGAATGAACAAATGCATGAATGAATCATGGAGTGGTTCCAGTCATTAAGGAAGATGATTCATTCATGAATAGTGGGTTAATATTTTGAAATAGTATCCATTGGGGGGAAATGTTTGCATTGACTAAGAGATCCTAAAGGAGGAAACATGGCGGGAGAATTGGGGAAGGGAAGAGTAGAGAGGGAGGGAGGATGGGGTCTTCTAGTTCTTGGCTTACACTACCTGTTCCAAGTACTGAGACCCTCAGGTATGAAATGAGCAGGTAAATGGAAAGCTGTTTGTGCTTCTAATAAGCTTTTAAGGTAGAAGTGGCAGATGTGGCCTTTCTTCCTACAGTGGTTTGCTGGAGAGAGGCTTTACCTGCCTGTTTGGTCATAGTGATGGCCAGGACTGGACTAGGAGCCTGTCTTCAAGTCTTCTATTGGGAATGAATGGTGGGGAGTGTCTTCCCGCACTCAAGCCTCTTCACTCATACTCTGTTCCGCAGGGCCCTACCTTCACAAATGACATCTTACCTCCCAATTTATGCTTATCGTTGTTAAATCAAGGCCCTTTTGTGTCCTTTTCTAGGCAATTTATAATGGTGAAATTGTTCTCTCCAAATCTATCTTCTGACACATATAATTGTAATGTTCATATAAATAAATCCGTACCTTCAAAACAATATTTCTATAGCAGTTCTGAACCAGGGTAGAAGTCCTGATACAGTATTTTTCAGTGGAAAATGAAGGCAGGTTTCCAAGGAATCAAGGATTTTCACCAAATATGCTCTTTATCACAATGCCCATGCGCCAAATTGGAAATTATTTCTAGACTTTTGAATGCAGGTCTAGCCACTTCAAAAAGGTTTCATTGCTAAAATTTCAGTCTCACTGACAGTCAGTAATACCTTTTCACAGGAAAACACTTCCACTAGCAGACACTACAAAAAGGTGTCCTGTAAGCATCCTTCTTTTCCCTTAGCAGAGAAGGATAAACTGCTGGTTACCGAGAATCTTTCTGGGTAATGAGTTGGTTATTATTTAACATGTCCAGCAGGTGGTGCCGAAGTAACATGCATAGTTGACATGGTGATTCCTGCAGGCTGGCTTGTGACTTCCCACAGCCAGCCATCTTTCACTTCTAAAAGAGAAAGACTGCATTTGCAGTTATTCAGTGTCCAATGGACAGCCCCCTGCCTCTATATAGGCGCTAAATATTATTGCTCATCTTACTTTTCAGGTATAAAGAATGTAAATCAAACAAATATTTTATAGCTGTTTTAGACCTTTACTGATATCGTTTTTATGGAATCATGAAATTAAGTCAAAAAGTCTGGGCATGAGGGCAATAATCTATAACCATATATCATACTTTTAATGTAAAAGTCAAACTTGAAAAGCACACTCTACTTTGAATCCATACTATATATGCTCTTTTGTTTTAGGGTTAGCCTTTAATCTTAAATAAGAAAATTTAAGTCCTCTTTGATCTTGTATAGGGAATTCCCTATGAGCTGAAATGAATAGTCAAGATGCTATAAAGTGTTTCAGGTAAACTTTACAAAGTTAGAGATAATAAAAAGCACTTGCTAAGCAAAGTTGAAGAAGGTTATATATTTAAAGGATTTAATTGTTTTCAGCAGAATTGTTGAAAGCATAGGCTCTGGAGACAAACAAGTTGGGTTTAAACACTTACTCTGCATGATTTGGAACAAAGTTTTTAGACTTTCTTTCTGTGCCTCAGTTTCCTCAACTATAAACCTGCTTGGGATGGTAATACTTTCTACCTCAAAGGTTTTTTCTGCAAAACATGAGTACAAATAAGGTACTTGCCTGGCATATGGAAAGTGTAAATAAATGCTAATAATGATAATCACCATTATTATTTAACAAATGTTAAATTCTGTGAACACATCTCAAATATTAAACTTTTACTGTGTAATCTGGACCATTCATTTAGGGTAAATTTGCCTCTTTTTCTTATTTAAATATGTTATTCAAATCAACTTTCTGTAAGCATGGTTATTATCTTCCACTTAAATAGCATGATACTCAAGGTATAGTTAATTAATTTAAATGGATTTCAATTAAATCAGGATTTAATTCATTAGTCAGAGTTAATTTACTCATTATTTTCTATGAATGACACATTCTTATTCAATATACCAATATTTATATTCTTGATAATTAAAATATACTTACAAATTTTATATTTAAATGTAAAAAGTATTTTAGAACTTGTACCCTACCAATTTCAAATGTGGAATCCAAATTAATATTTTTCAGTTAGTTCTGTAGCTACAATCAGACACATGTTTTGTTCTAGTTATGAAAGTTTCAAGCAAACTTTAATAGAAATACTGAAAGACAATCCTTTCTTACCAATAGTCTTATTTATGGAGATTGCACCTGTGCTATACTGAGAAAACATCAACAAGCATTAGCAATTCAACTTTGATTATATTAAAACCCTTGGAGTTAAAATATGGATTTAATATAATCTGGACAATGAACACTTACTTTACAACTCAAAGAAATGATTCTTGGAGTCTCCTGTAAAAATAATTTTGCAAGACTATGAGATAACAATGTGAAACAATCAACAAATAAAAACATGAGTTTAGTATGGAAAATAGAGCCTATCAAACAGTGAAACCTATTTTGAAGCAATAATCATTAAAATATTATTGTATTGACATGAAAGTATATAAAAACAAACCAGAATAGGAAGTTCAGAAATAGATAAAATTTTATGTAATAATTTAGAATAAAATATAGAACATACCACTAAATACTGGCAAAGGGGAAAATAAATGGGCAATGTTGTGAGACATTATTAACAATTTTGAAAAAAATAGGTGTACACACCTTGATGTACTCAAAAACAAATTCCAGGTAGATTAAAGCAGTATAGCTTTAGAAACTCAAGTCCTAGGAAAACCAATCCTCTCAAAAATCCTGCAAAGTTTTTAGTCCTATTTGCTTAGTATGACTGGGAAAGCTTATCTTAAAGAGTGTAAGTACCTGCCCCCATGGTCACAGCGTTCATTAGTGGAAGAGCAAGTAATCAGACACAAGTTCATTTGAATACAAAGCCTATACTTTTCCATTAAAAGTCTATTAAATGTGATTAGGACAGTGCCTGGCACATTTTGATTATATATGTTTAACTTATTATGGTTGATGGTGTTAGTCATCATCGTCATTATCGATAAAGCTGCAGGAAAGTTGCAGAATCAGGTGGAAAAAATCAACCAATTTTTACGTAGTACCATCCTAACGGCAATGTAATTTAGTAATATACTTTTGGATAATGTTGCCCAAAGTTAGCAAGCGCCATTAAAATACTTAAACCCCTTGTACTAATAATTCTTGGTAATTCATTTCAAAGAAATAATGAAAAGAAGTGGGAAAAGAACAGTTTCTGCATAAAGAGGTTTATTACTGGGTATAGTGTGATAGTAAAAATCTGGAAATAATCTAAAAGGTTGAAGAATTGACATTACTTCACTAATTAAACTTTGCTATATTAGCCCAAAGGAATATTAGATACTTATTTTAAAAGGAAAATTATGGAGAAAATGTAGCAAAGGAAAATCACTTATGAAATATATAAAAGGCAGAATGGAAACTGTAACCATGGTAAACTTATAATTAAATACAACCCTGATACTTACAGAGAAAGCTGGAGCACAAGAAAACCACACATGTAGTTGCCATCATTGGAGGATGGGGTTTAGATGATTTTTTTCTTTGCTCTTTTTAAAAATAATGTTAATGTTTGTTTGATTCATTAAATGGGGAGGTAATACACTTAGATAATTTGCTTAATATATTCAGGAATATAATATTTCCCATATTAGCATACTAATATTTGATTGGTTAAGTTCAAAATAATGTGAAGTTTAATTAGATTGTTTTACCTATTTCAAGGAAAGAAATTTAACATCATAAATTATGTATGCTTTTACAGTTCTTTCTTTTTATCCAAAACTTGAAAAATAATTATTTTGCTCTGTAATCCTTAAATTAATTTCCAATTTTAGTTAATCATTGGGGAGGGGGAAATTATGTCTACATATTTATAGGAATCTACAACAATTAAGGCTAAATAATTACTGTGGTGGTGTTTGAAGGATCTGAAAGTCTTTTCTGACTTCTCTCTGTTCATTAATGCACCATTTTAAAAGCTAAATTAATAAAAATCTTCCTTCCACAGCTCATCCTTATCCCATAAATCCATTCTTAGTTAATGTTAATGGGAAGATAATGGCAACATTCTCAAGTCATAACCACCACCTTTTTCTTTAATAAATAAAGATTCATCGTGATTCTAAGTAATGAATATTGGCCAAGGAGGGGTGGGTAATGAGATAAAAATTGTGCAAACCATGGAGACCTTTTTGAAGAGCTTTAAAATATATCAGATGTTATTGTTTCTATGTCTATGCACTTGAAATATATTAGTCTTATTTTGTAACGTAATTTTAACAAGAAGGCCACTTTGCAAATCTATAGGCTTGGCTATGTTCCACTATCAGCTGTTTTTAATAATGTATTTCACTGGCTTTAAGATGTAATGATTATAAGACTTACTGTAATTTCATGGACCACTAAAGAAAAAAAAAATACTGCCAAAAAAACTATGCAACAATGTTTTCTTATCTGTTAGATGTGTTGTTTTACATTTATTTAGAAAGCTCTTTTGGACTTGTCTAGATATAGGTTTTATTGTATCATTATTATTCCCCCATAAAAAGATACATATAAGCAGAATAAACCAACTAACATATTTCTAAAACTTCCTCATACTCAGATCCAACTTTTATGAATCTCATTCCAATTAGAGTTGTGGAAATCCTCTTGATCCACACAATATTGCCCTCTGTGCTATCAAGAACCTTAGTGAGGCAGACTTCCTAGAAAGGGTGTTCCACTGCTGTTATGCATGTCTTCTAAGCTGCTGACATCTCTTTTGCGAGTTTTGATGCCAGAGTTTACTTGAACATGACCAGATAACCACATTCCTCTTCTCTCTCAGGTATTTGCTTAAAAGACCCTTTTCAGTGGGACCAACTCTGACCACCTTATATAAATTGCAACATTATCTATCCATATCCCTATCACTCTTCACCGCATTTATTTTCTCCTTAAAACATATCACCATCTGACATCAATACATTTCACTATTTATGTGTTTATTGTCTGTTCCCCAAAACACTCTAGACTGTAAATTCTATGTAGGCAGGATTTTCCTTCCACTGCTTTCTTTCCCAGAACCCAGCACAATCCCTACTCTGCAACAGCCACATAATAAATACCTGTTGAATGGATAAATGGCTATTCATCTAAACTACAGAAATTTTAGGAAAAAAAATTATAGTTTACAGGATTCTCCCTCCCTTTGAAAGACAGGGTGTACACAATGAGAAAATTTCTTTCTTTCTTAGCCCTATTCTATGCTAACAATCCCCAATACTTTTTGTTGACATTACTTCTCCATAGCTCTGTTAATATTAAAATACACACCTGCTGCCAAAGCTCTTGGGATTTGGGGGAACTGTCTCCTTCCATTTTGAATAGCTTGATGGTAAACTGCTTTTGGTCAACTCTTGGTTTATCATCCATATGACTCTTTTCATTTCTCAAAAGCTTATGGGTTATAATAAGGACTTAATTAGTTTCTAAATGTTAATAGCATAGTATAACATCTTATACAATAAATGCACTAAAAGTATTAACTATTAAGTTTGATCTGAAAATCCAAGGGATGCTGCTCTACAATCATATAATAGTTAAATTTAAAAAAAAAATCTATTTGAAATGCATCATGCACAAAATGTGCAGATAGGGCAAATAGAGATGCATGGAATATGGCCAGATAAATCTTCATTTAAATAAGATAAAAGTGGACTTTACCCCATATAAGTCTCCCTGGAAACCAAATAATGATTCATACACTGGCCGAGAAAAGCAAGTGGAGAACTAAATAATACAGGTTTGGCTATCATGAGTCATGAGCAGATTATATTCTTTCAAGTAATTTAGGTCATGAAAAGAATGAAAAAGCAAACACAACGAGAAGTGTTTATGCTTCTGCCCGTGCAGTTTCTCTACTTGGAATGGTTTGCCTCTAGCCATTCTCACGCAGACTGTAGTTTATTCATCATGTGGCAACCTGCTCAGTGGGCCTTTTCCAGCTAATCTGGAAAAGTGGTTCCTGTCTTGACAGACTATTCTCTAATCTTGCATCCTGTTCATTGTCTTCACCTTATTTGGTGTATTTGTTTCTTCTTGCTTTCTCTCACTAATCTAGACTCCAGTGAGGACAGAAATGAGTCAACATATTTCCATGTCCCACCAGAATGCTTGGCACACAGAAAGTGGTCAATTAAAACTTGACTAAATGAATTAAAGAATAGTATTTAGCAAAATCAGTGGAGATTTGAGGAAATTACTTGGACAATATTTGGAAAATTTTCCTAAATTGCCAGCATAGTACTTTGGGGTCACAACAGAAATGATCACAAATTAATTGTATTGCCATTTATTATTGTAAAAATGAACAGATATGTAGCTTCTCTGTCATATTTTCAAATCAGTGGCTATTTCAGGCAAAAGGAAAGGGTATCATCTTGGAATAGTAGAAAAACAAATGCAAAGAATCCTGGATTCCAGGAAATTATTTGCTCCTGCTTTTCTTCTACCCATAATATTGGGAAATTCATTGAACTCTCTTAGTCTAGTCTCTTTCTCTTTAACATAGTGGATTTCGAATAAATCCTGAGAATCCTGTGGCCTTTCCTTCTGTTTCTTTGCTTTTAATTTCCCTAGTGTTAATTTTTAAACTTTTGCAATATATTCTAAAGCAGTACAATTTACATTTGCTTCTAATAAATCAAATTAGCAAGTGACTTTGCTCCTTCTATAAATGCACTTCTAACTCCATTTTACTACCAGCTCTAATCTTTGGAAAAAATGGGTGATTTTCCCAATGCTGTCAAATCCTGAGATGCTGCTGACATAGAGAAGCCTGTGTACCTTTAATACAACCAAACCTAAAAGTTCTAACTAAATAAATAGGTCTGATTCTCCTATGCTTGTGCTGCAAAATATCATTATGTGATCAGTTTGGAAGTTCTAAAATGATTCAACTATGCTTACTAATGGTAAGAAACTGGTGGCCATATTCAATAAAGAATAAAGCTATCAACCCCAAATGACAGATCTGCACATGGATTTCCCATAAAACCCTCTTTATGTCCAGTAAAAGAAAACCACATTCACCTTTAACAGGCACCACTTCATAGCCAACAACAGCGAAATGTTGCTTGGTCGGTCAGTCCAAGGACATATTTGAATTGCAATCTGGTGACTGATTGTTTAAATAGGATCCATTATGCTTTATCCTCCTTGGGACTTTCAGTCCTTTGATTCCTGGGTCTCCACTTCCCAATCACTTTCCTAGCTGCATCATCTTTCCTCTCCAAACGAGATTACCTCAGAGACACCCTAATAAAGACTCTCAATTCTTGTTTCTTCTTGGAATTGAGTAAGTCCTTTTGTTATTCTTCTTCCTATGCTGATACGCAGACCTGGAAAGACAACCTTATAATTAGGCTCCTGGCTTTGCTTCAAATATGTGGTTTCCAATCTTGGCTGGGCCCTAACCTTTAGAAATTTTAGATATGGCCTTAAATGTAATAATGAATACAATATATACAGAGTACCTACAATATGCCAGGTTCTGTGCCCATCATTTTACATTTAGTATTTAATTCGGTACTTCTGACACTCAATGAGAGAAAAATTATACTGAGGAGACTGAAGCTGAAAAACAAGAGGTTAAGTAATTTGCCTAGTTTCTCACTGTTAACAAATGTAAACTGCCATTCCACCACTAGTCTCACTCACACCCCAGCCCATAATTTTAATCAAGCCCTCAATCACCTCCCTGCTCTCTATGCTCTTAAAACCCATGATAAAGTATGTAGCATAGAGGGGCTGCCAAAGGATTTTTAAAGCATGTTTTGAAGAATTATGTTTATTTAAAAATAAATCAGCCTAAAGGAGAAAAACACCTCATTTAACATTAATAATGTCAAAATTTTTTTCTTTATTAGGGAAGTTGTGGGTTTACAGAAAAAAGATGCATAAATACAGGATTCCTATATACCACCCCACCACCAACACCTTGCATTGGTGTGGAACATTTGTTACAATTGATGATAGCATATTTTGATAATTGCACTATTAATTAAGCTTGATGGTTTAACTTAAGGTTCACTGTGTTGTGTAGTTTCATGGAGGTTTTTTTTTTATTTTATTCTGTTACCATATATATACTCTAACATTTCTCCTTTAAATCATATTCAGATATATATATTTCAGTACTGTTAATTGAGTTCACAATGTTGTGCTACCATCACCACCATCCATTACCAAAACATTTCCATCATTCCAAATAGGAGCCCAGTACATTTTAGGCCTTAACTTCCCATTCCCTATTTCCACCCCACCTTGCTTCCCAGGTAACCTATATTCTAGATTCAAATTCAGTGCATTTACTTATTCTGATTGCTTTAAATCAGTGAGAGCATACAATATTTATTCTTTTGTATCTGGCTTATTTCAATCAACATGATGTCCTCAAGTTCATCCATGTTGTCAAATGTATCAAGATTTTATTCCTTTTTACGGCTGAATAATATTCATTTTTGTATACACCACATTTTATTTATCCAATCATCAGGTGATGGGCACTTGGGTTGCTTCCATCTCTGGCAATTGTGAATAATGCTGCTGTGAACATTGGTGTGCAAATATCTGTTGAGTCCCTGCTTTCAATTATTTTGGGTATATACCTATTAGTGGGATTGCTGGACCATATGGTAGTTATATTCTTAGCTTTCTGAGGAACTGCCAAACTGTCTTCTACAGTGGCTGCCTCATTTTACATTGCCACCAGCAATGAATGAGTGTTCCTATTTCTCCACATCCTCCAACACTTGTTATTTTCCATTTTTTTAATAGCAGCCATTCTATTGGGTGGGAAATGGTATCTTGTTGTGGTTTTGATTTGCATTTCCCTGATGTCTACTGATGTTGAGCATCTTTTCATGTGCTTTCTGGCCATGAATGTATATCTGCTTTGGAGAGATGTCTGTCAAGTCTTTTGCCCATTTTTAATTGTTTTTTTGTTGTTGTTAAGTTGAAGGATTTCTTTATATATCTTGGATATGAACCCTTTATCGGATATGTTGTTTCCAAGTATTTTCTCCTATTATGTGGGTTGTCATTTTACTTTAACGATAAAGTCCTATGAGGAACAAAAGTCTCTAATTTTGATGAGGTTGCATTTATCTATTTTTCTAAATTTTTATTTTATTGCTTGTGCTTTAGGGGTAAATTCTAAGAAACCATTGCCTAACATAAGGTCTTGAAGATGCTTCCTTACATTTTCTTCTAGGAGTTTAAGAGTTCTCATATATTTAGGTCTTTGGTCCTTTTTGATTGATTTTAGTATATGGTTTGAATTAGGAGTCCTCCTTCTTTTTTTGCAAATAGAGATCCAGTTTTCCCAGCATCACTTGTTGAAGAGACTATTCTTTCCCAATTGATTGATCTTTACCACCTTGTCAAGAACCAGTTGGCCATAAATGTGAGGCATGATTTATGATCTCTCAATTCTATTTCATTGGTCTATATGTCATCCTTGTACCAGAACGGTACTGTTTTGATTATTGTACCCTTGTAGTAAGTTTTTAGAATAGGAAGCGTCAGTCCTCCAACTTCATTTTCTTTTTCAAGATGCCTTTAGCTATTTGGAGCCTCTTATCCATGCATATAAATTTGATAATTTACTTTTCAATTTCTACAAAGAAGGATGTTGGAATTTTGATTGGGATTGCATTGACTCTATACATTGCTTTGGGTAGTGTATTAGTCAACCAAAGGGGTGCTGATGCAAAATACTAAAATTCAATTCGCTTTTATAAAGGGTATTTATTTGGGGTAAAAGCTTACCATTACCAGGCCATGAAGCATAAGTTACTTTCCTCTCCAAAGTCTGTTGCCATGTGTTGGAGCAAGATGACTGCCGATGCTTGCAAGGGTTCAGGCTTCCTGGGTTCCTCTCTTCCCTGGGCTCGATTCTCTCCAGGCTCAGCTGCTCTGCTCTCTCTACAAGGCCAGCTGTAGACTATCAGGCAAACAGTTCGTTTCTCTTCTCCGGGCTTCTGCCATGTCTAATGGAGCATTATCTCCTTTCTCACATATCTACTTCTCTGTGTGTTTACTTCCCGGGGCTCCAATATCAAAACTCCAAACTCTGTTTTCTGCCATGTTTTCCTCTGTGAGTTCCTGCCCACCAGGGAGGCAGGAATGCAACATGCTACTAATATGGCCCAATCAAAGCCTTAATTATCATTTAATCAATTAAAAGTGAAACCTCTGAATTCAATACAATCTAAGGGTATGCAGGCGTTTGGCAGTTTGATGTAATTATGAATTCCAAAAATGGATATTGGATTATGCTTGTAAACTGATCTGTGCATCTGGGCATGATTAAGTTATAATTGGGGCTTTGATTGGGCCACTTCAGTAGGATGTTGAGCCCCACCCCTTGGTGGATGGGGAATTGAAGATAAAAGTCATGGCAAAGGACAGTGTTGGAGAAGGTTTTGAATTGCAGTTCTGATGTTGGAGTTTTGATGCTGGAGCCCAGGGAGGCGAGCAGATAGAGAACTTGGTCGTGAGGAAACAGAGAAGGCCCTGGGAAAAGAAGCAAAGCCTAGAGAGCCTCATAGTCTACAGTTGACCTTGTGGAGGAAACAGAGGAGTTGAGACCGGAGAGAAACAGAGCCCTGGGAAGAGAGGAACCCAAGAAGCCTGAACCCTGGCAAACATCGGCAGCTGTCTTGCTCCAACACGTGGCAATGGACTTTGGTGAGAGAAGAAACTTATGCTTTATGGCCTGGTAACTGTGGACTTCTACCCTAAATAAATACCCTTTATAAAGACCAACCGATTTTCTGGTATTTTGCATCAGCACCCCTTTGGCTGACTAATACAGGGTATCACTAGCCCAGAGGTAGTATTTAAGGGTACCACTGCCACAGGTAGTTTTGACATCTAAATGACATTTAGTGTTCATGTTCCATGAACATGGACTATCCTTCCATTTATTTAGGTCTTTTTCATTTCTTTTATCAATGTTTTGTAATTTTCTGTGTACAACTCCTTTACATCCTTGGTTAAATTTATTCCTAGAAATTTGTTTTATTTCTTTGCTGTTATAAATTGAACATATTTTTTTAACTTTTTCTTCCAATTGTTGATTGCTTCTGTATAGAAACACTACTGATTTCTGGTTTTTGATCTTGTACCATGCCACTTTACTGAATTCATTTATTAGCTCTAGGTGTTTTTTTTCCCCCCTGAGATGGCTCCCTCATCTGTTTGCTCACTGTTTTGGCTTGTTGTCTGCTTGTTGTTTTTGCTCATTGTCTGCTCATTTTCCTCGCTCATTGTTTTTGCTCATTGTCTGCTCCTTATCTGTTTCTTCCTAGGAGGTACTGGGAACCGAACCTGAGACCTTCCATGTGGGAGGCAGGCACCCAACTGCTTGAGCTACATCTGTTCCCTGCTCATTTTTATTTTTGCTTGCTGTCTGCTTGTTGTTTTTTGCTTGATGCCTGCTTGTTGTTTTTTTGCTCTATGTCTGCTCATTGTTTGCTTGTTGTTTGCCTGTCTTCTTTAGGAGGCGCTGGGAACTGAACCTTAGACCTCCCATGTGGAAGACAGGTGCCCAACTGCCTTAGCCACATCTGCTGCCTCCAGGAGCTTTGTTGTAGGTTTTTTCAAGATTTTATATATACAGTATCATATCTCATGCAAATAGGAAAAGTTTCACTTCTTCCTTTCCAATTTGGATGACTTTTATTTCTTTTTCTTGCGTATCTGTGCTAGCAAGATCTTCCAGAGCAATGTTGAATAACAGTGGTGACAGTGGTCATCCTTGTCTTGTTCCTGATCTTAGAGGGAAAGCTCTATCTTTCACCATTAAGTAGTGTAGCAGTTTGATATTATTTATGAATTTCAAAAATAGATATTGGATTATGTTTGTGAACTGGTCTGTTCCTCTGGGCATATTAGATTGGATTGGATTCAGAGGTTTCACTTTTACTTGATTAAATAATGATTAAGGCTTTGAATGGGCCATTGTCAGTAGGACGTTAAGTCCTACTCATGTAGGGGTGGGCCTGTAACCCATGGATTAGAGAAGTCCCCTTGGTGGGCGGGGACTCACAGAGAATGACATGGTAGAAGAGAAAATTAGAGTTTTAATGCTGGAGCCCAAGAAAGTAAGTACAGAGAAGCAGATACGTGAGGAAAGACATGGCAGAGGCCCTGGGAAAAGAGAGCAGAGCAGCTGAGCCCAGAGAGAAACGAGCCCCAGGAGAAAGACAAGACTTATCCCAGCCTACAGCTCATATTGGAAGAAGCTGGATCACGGAGTCTTAAGAGGAAGAAGAAGCCTGAACCTTTGCAGACATTGCCCACCATCTTAAGTCAACTCATGGCAACAGACTTTGGTGAGGGAAGTAACTTATGCTTTATGGCCTGGTAATTGTAAGTTTCTACCCAAAATAAATACCCTTTTATAAAAGCCAACAGTTTTCTGGTACTTTGCATTACCCTTTGGCTGACTAATATAAGCAGGATGTTAACTGTGGGCTTTTCAGCTATTCGCTTTATCAAGTTGAAGAAGTTTCCTTCTATTTCTAGTGTTCTAAGTATTTTTATAAAGAATACTTTGTTAAAATGTCTGTTTTTCATCAATAGAGATGAGCATGTGTTTTGTTTCCTACATTCTGTTAATGTAGTATATTATATTGATTTTCTTATATTGAACCAGCATTGCATACCAGGGAAAAATCCCACTTGACCATGGTGTATCATTCTTTTAATATGCTGTTGTAATGTGGTTTGCTAGTATTCTGTTGAGGATTTTTGCATTAATATTCATAAGAGATATTGGTTTTTAAATTTCTTGCAGTATCTTCATCCGGTTTGGTATAGGGTTATGTCGGTCTCATAAAATTAATTAGGTAGTGTTCCTTCTTCAATTTTTTGGAAGAATTTGAGCAGAACTTGAGTTAAATCTTTTTGGAATGTTTGGTAGAATTCCCCTATGAAGCCATTTGGTCCTGGGCCTTTCTATGTTGGGATGTTTTTGATTATTGTTTTAATCTTGTTACTAGTAATTGATTTGTTGAGATATTCTATTTCTACTTGGGTCAGTGTAAGTAGTTTGTGTGTTTCTAATAATTTGTCCTTTTCATGAAGGTCATCTAATTTATTGACATATAATTGTTCATAGTATCCTCTTATAAACCTTTACATTTCAGTGGAGTCTATAGTAATGCCCCATGTATTATTCTGCCAAAGGGTTGCTCATGCAAGTACCATAAATCTGTTGACTTTTATAAAGGGTATTTATTTGGGATAAAAGCTTACAGTTACAAGGCCTAAAGAGTCCAACTCAAGGTTGCTTCCTCACCAAAGTCAGTTGCCATGTGTTGAAGGAAGATGGTCGCTGATCTCTGCCTGGTTTCTCCTTCCTGGGCTTCCTCTTCCTCTTAAGGTTCCATGGGCCCAGCTTCTTCTTGATCTCTGCTGTAGGCTGGCATAGAGCTGGTCTTTCATGGCTTCCTATATCACTCTTGACTCTCTTCCCAAGGTCAGTTGCAAAGTATCAGGCAAAGGGCTCATCTCTCTTTCCATGGCTTTAGCTGTTTCAGAGTTCTCCTTTCTTTCACATGGCAGGATAAAAAATGACAACATTCTCTGCCCTTCCCGTGTGTCTTCTTGAATGAGCGTCCATTTATATCAGTGCACCAAAGGGGCAGGGATTCCACCTTAGTCACACCTTACTGACCTGGTTGAATCAAAAGCCCTAAATTGATTTTATCAAGTAAACTTAATCAGAGGCCCCTCGCTGAATTTAATACAATCAAAAGGCATCACACCAAGAGGAATGGATTAGTTTATAAACATAATCCTTCTCTTTTTGGGATTCACCAAAATAATCTCAAACTGTCATAACTCCCTTTTCATTTCTGATGTTCAATATATGTGTCTTTCTCTCTCTTTCTCTCTCTCTTTTTCTAGCTAATGGTTTGTCAATTTTATTGATCTTTTCATAGAACCAACTTTCAGTTTGGTTGACATTCTCTTTTTTTTTTCTCTATTTCATTTATTTTGGCTCTAATGTTTGTTATTTCCTTCCTTTTGGATTTAGTTTGCTATTCTTTTTCTAGTTCTTCCACTTTTGAGGTTAGGTCTCTGATTTGAAGTCTTTCTTCTTTTAAATATACACACTGAGAGCTATAAATTTCCCTCTCTCAACACTACATTTACTGCATTCCATGAGTTTTGATACATTATATTTTCATTTTCATTTGCCACAAGATATTTCCTAATTCCCCTTGTGATTTCCTCTTTAACCCATTGTTTCTTTAAGACTATGTTGTGTAATTTCCATATATTTATGAATTTTCCATTTCTCCGTTATTGCTTTCTAACTTCATTTCATTGTGGTCAGAGAAGATACATTGTATGATTTCAATATTTTTGAATTTATTGAGACTTGTTTTGTGAACTAAGATATGGTCTATCCTGAAGAATCATCCACGTGCACTCAAGAAGAATGTAAAATCTATTTTTGTTTGGTGAAGTGTTCTACATATTTCTGTTAGGTCTAGTTTGTTTAGAATACCATTCAAATCTTATATTTCCTTATTGATCTTCTGACTAGCTGTTCAATCCATTATTGAAAGTGGTATATTAAAATTTTCTACTATTAATGCAGAACTGTCAATTTCTCCATTCAAATCTCAGTATTTGCTTTATATATTTTGGGGCTCTGCTGTTAGGTGCATATATATTTGTAATTGTTACATCTTCTTTGTTGAATTGACCCCTTTATCAGTATATAATGACCATCTTTGTTTCTTGTAGCTGTTTTGCACTTAAAGCCCATGTTGTATTATATTTGTATAGCTACCCCAGCTCTCTTTTGGTTACTAATTGCATGGCATATATTTTTTCCATCCTTTCACTTTTAGTTTACTTTTATCTTTGAATTTAAGATGAATTTCTTGCAGATAGCGTATAGTTGGGTCATGGTTTTTTTTTTGTTTGTTTGTTTTTTGTTTTCCGATTCTGCCAATCTCTGCCTTTTGACTGAAGAGTTTAATTCATTTACTTTCAAAGTCACTACTGATATTGCAGGACTTTCTTCTGCCATTTTGCACTTAACTTTTGTAAATCTTATACCTTTTTTGTCCCTCAATTCTTCTGTTAATGCCTACTTTTATATTTATTTGATTTTTTTTTGTATTTTACCATATAGAGTGCCTTCTCTTTTCTATCTGGATATATTTTTCATCTATTTTCCTTGTGACTACCTTGGGGTTAAAATTTAACATCCTAAATATATAATAATCATATCTGGTTTGATAAAAACACAACTTCAATAGCATACACATATACTTTTCCTACACCCCTGTCTCCCCACCTTTTTTGGTTTTTGTTACCACTTATAACTTTGTAAATTTTATGTCTCAAACCATATATTTATCATTACTTTTTATGCATTTGCTTTTTTTTTTTTTAAGATTTTTTATTTTTATTTTTACTTATTTCTCCCTCCCCCTTCATTGTTTTGCACTCGCTGTCTGCTCTCTGTGTGTTCTTCTGTGTCTGCTTGTCTTTTCTTTAGGTGGCACTGGGAACCAATCTTGGGAACTTTCAAAGTGGGAGTGAGGTGCTCAATCTCTTGCACCACCTCAGCTCCCTGGTCTGCTGTCTCTCTTTTTGTCTCTCCTCTGTCTCTTTTTGTTGCTTTATCTTGCAGCACCAGCTCTCTGCGCAGGCCAGCACTCCACATGGGCCAGCACTCCGCATGGGCCAGCTCTCTGCTCAGGCCAGCTCGCCACACAGGCCAGCTTGTCTTTCACTAGGAGGCCCCAGGAAACGAACCCTGGACCTCCTATATGGTAGACGGGAGGCCAATTGCTTGAGCAACATCTGTTTCCCTGCATTTGCTTTTTAGCACCTGTAGAAAGTAAGAAGTAGAGTTTCATACCAAACAATATACTACAATAATATTGCATTTATAATTACTCAAATGGTTACATTTTTTGTAGATCTTTCTGTCTTTATGCTGCTTTGAACTACTGTCTAATGTCTTTTCCTTTCAGTCTGGAGAATTCCTTTTAGCATTGCTTGTAGGGCAGTGCAGGGCAGGTATAGTGGGATGAACTCCCTCAGCTTTTGTTTATCTGGGAATGTCTTAATCTCTCCCTCATTTTTGCAAGAAAGTCTTGCCAAATATAAAATTCTTGGTTGACAGTTGTTTTCTTTCAGCACTTTAAGTATTTCAACCCACTGCCTTTTTGCTTCCATGGTTTCTGATGAGATATCGGCTCTGAATCTAATTGGGACTCCCTTATACATAACACATTGATTTTCTCATGCAGCTTTCAGAACTCTCACTTTGCCCATTGCAATCAATAGTGTGATCAATATTTGGTGGGGTGTTTTCATTTCCTAGGCTACTTAAAGCAGAGGCCATGCAAGGGGTTGACTTTTAACAATAGGAATTTATTAGCTTACAGATTTGAGACTGAGAAAAATGTCCAAATCAAGGCATCATGAAGGGGATTGATTCTAACAGGAGGAAGGTAGACAATGTTAGGTTTCTTAACTGAGCTATTTTTAGGCCTCCTCTTCTTCAGGGTTTCCTCTACTATAGCACACTTCCAAAGTTCCTTCTTTCCTTGTAACTATGTTACAAAAGCTGGAGCCACCTTTTTCTGTCAAGATGTCTTTTCAAAGTGGAATCCATACAGTGGGTGGTTTAAAAGTGCAGATAGGGAGAAGGTCTCTCAGGCTGAGGCTGATGAATAAAGGATGTTCCCAAATCAGCACTTGTGAGGCAAGTTAGTATAGGAAATGAGGGAAGGCAGCTGGTCAGAACAAAGCTGTAACCATCACAGCTGAGACCCTGCAAAGAACATGGCCATAAGACCCCATCAAGAACATGGCTGCAAGACTCAACCCAGAAATTCCCTGAGGTTAGGCAGCTTTTCAAAAACAAAGCCATAACAATTACAGCCAAAAAGCCAACCAAAAACCTGGTTACAAGGCCCCATTTGAAACACACAGGCTCAAAAGAAGCCATGCATAACCCCAAACAGAAAGTCCTCCCCATCGGTTCCTGGAAAGCTAACAGGTGAACATGAGTGGCCCATCATAAAAACCAATAAGAAAGGCAACCAATAAGAACAGCAAATAGCTTGGATCACTACTCAACATGGGGAAGCGGGGATAGGAAAGAATGGCCTTAAAAAAATCCTATCCTGGGGTTCCAGCAAACACTTCTTCCTTGAGCACACCCACACCCATGTCTCGGGTATGTACTTTCCTTTTCTCTTGTTTCTCAATAAAATCTTTACTTGCTTGCTTACTCTATGATGTGTCCTTAAATTCCTTTATGCTACATAGCCAAGAACCTAGAAACCAGCCACTGACCACATCTTTGGCGAGCCAGCCAGGAGTGCAGGAAGCATGTAATACTACCCTGAACACTGTGAAGACTGGTGAGTCTAGGCTTTTAATCACAGCCTGTCTTATTAGTGAGGTCCCTCTTTTGTCTTATTAGCGAGGCCACTGAGACTCCCACCCTTGACCATGCCCAGTGGTTTATCCCTTCCTCAGGTCCCTTGGAGGCTCTGAGATCCCTGTTAATCCATTACTTCTGGGGTCCCCTAGCCTGCTTGCTTGCAAGCCACAGATCAGTCTCTGGACTCCTAATACCTCATTTAACTGCAAACTTCAATCCCTGGCAGTGGCCATAAAATGAGTTCTCTTCTCACAGCCACTTCCTACGACCTCTGCAATAGTGGGCTAAAAATAGGTCTCTAGCCAGCCCCTTTCCTAGGGAGGAAGTAGCTTTAGTCTGGCAACCAAACCCAGACATCTCCCAAGACTTCTAAGGATCTGGGAAAGTCCAGTGGCAAGGGGTTCCCAGTGGCCAGGACACTGGGATGGCGAGCAGGGTTATTGACCCCCAGGATGCTGGGGTGGTGAGCAGTTTCCATTTGGTCAGGTCTAGGAGTGGGATGCCACTAAGACTGATAAACACATTTACCCTAGGATAATGAGCAGCTCTTCCAGCATTCCTGCAGACTCCCCACAAGGGTATCTCCTCAGAAACTGGGACAACCTGTCTACTGATAGTCTAAAAAGGAAGAGCCTAATCTTTTTCTGCTACACCATGTGGCTGCAATGCAAATTAGAGGGCAGCCAAGAGTGGCCTCTGAATGGGACACAGAATTCTAGTTAGATCTCCTATGTAAGAGGGAAGCAAGGGACAAGCAGATCTGAGAGCCAGAGACCATATGGCCACATGTATCCTCAAAGGGATAAGGAAGTACACTACCAAACTGGTCAATTATAATAAGCTTGGAGAAATTGCTCAGAAGCAGGCCAAAAACCCAGACCTACTTCAAGGAAAGTTGGGTTCCCAACCCCCAAGATGCTATAGAGGCAATTGAAAAAATACATTCTGGTAAATCCTGACTCTAGCGAAGGAAAGATCCTCCTAGAAACTCACTTCATTAGCCAGTCTGCCTAGGATATCTGTAGAAAGCTGCAAAAACTTGCCCTGGGTCCTCAGTCTTCCATTAACTCCCTTCTAGAAACAGCCTTACAGTTTCCAACACTCGAGACTGCATTGCCAAGGAGGAACAGGTAAGGAGGAGCAGGCAAAGGGCCCAAGAACAGGCTCACATTTTAGCTGCCACTTTTAAAGTCACCCTGTCCCCAAACCCAGGAATCTGCTTCAGGTGTGGAGAAGTACGTCACACCTAATCTTCCTCACTGCTGGGACCCACCAGGGCCTTGCCCCAGGGGAAGATAGAAGGGGGATGAGGCCAGGTTATGACTCCCTGGATGACACCATGAGCCATCAACCAGGAGGAGCCTCGGGTGACCCTTGATGTGGCAAGTAAGATTGTTAATTTCTTAATTGACATGGAAACCACTTATTTTGTTCTGACCTGCCACTCTGGACCTCTCTTGCCTTGGTTGTGCCTAATAAGAGGAGTGGATGGGGGATCAAGATCTAGGCCATTTAATAAACCTCTCCCCTGTAGAATAGGAAACCTACTCATAAGCCACCAATTAAGCAGTATCCCCTCAAGGAGGAAGCTGTTAAAGGCCTCTGGCCCATGATTTAAAAGTTCCTGGAGAATGGCCTCCTAGTTCCCTGCCAATTCCCTTGCAATACTCCAATCCTTCCAGTGAAAAAGCTCACCGGACCTTACCCTTACCCTTTGTAAGGGTAAGGTAAGGGTAAGGTAAGAGGTAGCTAATGGGGATGCAGCCCCAGAGCAGCCCCAATTAATCTCTCATCAGCTGCAGGGCTTCCCTGGATCCCTCAGCTCTGTGCCTAGCAGCTGCCTGGGATTTCCATGGAGGAGGCTGGAGGTCTGGGTGAGGTTTCTGCCATTGGAGGACACTGGGTGCTTTGTGTGATGGTGATTCTAAAGTTAGGTCTTTCCCTATGCTAAGTAAGTATGTAAAATTCTTTCTTCTGTTCTAATCTGTGCTTACTTAAGTTTTGTCAGTCTGCTTATGCCTAGGAGCTCAGATCTGAGGTTTGCCCATTAATTTTGTATTTTAAGTTGGGAAATTATAAAAGTAACTTAAAATGAGTCTTTAAATTTCAATACTATTTTGCAAGTGGATTTGCTTTGCAAAAGAAATCACGTATGGAATTAGTTCAACTGCTGGAAAAGTGGAAAAACTTAGCAATGTTAGTTAGTAATAAAATAATTTAGTTGCTCAGTTAATAAACAAAAGTGCCCAATTTGTTTTGAAATGAAAATTTACTAGAAACTGTAACTAAGAGTTAAGACAAAATCATTATATATATATATATATATTATAAAACAGCAGAAGGATAATATCTGAAATTGCTGAAACTGACTGGTTTTAGCCTAGACTTGCTATTGTGGTGGTAATTCTAAATTAAACTTACCTTTGTTTATGGTTATTTTGGGACTAGCCTCACTCTTATGTATGCTCACTATTGTGATGGTAATTTTAAACTGAGTTTGCTTTTGTTTATGGTTGTTTCAGGACTGGCCTCACCCTTGTGTGTACTTGTCATTGTTATCGTAACTACTCTATTCTCCCTGTTTGAGTCCATGGAAACTTCTGCTCCCCAAGGTTCAAGGGAAAGCAAATTTGAGACACCCCTGTCTCCCATCCTTGCAGTGGTGTTAATAAACCTGCTTTCTCTCATGATCATCCTTGTTTGGACTCCAATTTACCTACCCCAGGCAAGAACACAGAGGGTCCCCACGACTTTTGAGGAGATCACTGCCTGTTGGAACCTTTGACCCCTGGGGTTGGATGTCCACTCTTCCAGTTCAGCAGCCACCAGAGTCCTGTTATCTGTAAGTACTGGGGAGTTGGGGGCCTCCAACCCCGAGCATCAAGGATCCTGAAAGCAGCAAGTCATAAAGAGAAACCAGTGTTCCCGGATACTTCAATGACCTTGGTGTGTATATAGTGGAATTGGTCTTGCTCATCCAAGATCGTCAATGTCAAAATGGGAAATAAACAAAGCTCTAAAGTAAAGAAAAATGTTGAAGATTGTATTTTAAAGCATTGGGAACAATTTGGTTATAAGCCAATAACTAAAGAGAACGAAATTTTGGGGTAAAACTTGCATGGTCACAGTGCAGATTAGAATAATCAGAAATAGCCTCCAAAAAGATCTTTTGAATATAATGTTGTTTTATAGTCAAACATTTTGTAAGAGAATGAAAATTCTGAAAAGAGCTCTTTTCAACCTGTTAAAAATTAAATAAGTGCTTATATATGTAAATGAATATATCTGGAGGCAAAATTAGAGAAGCTATGCAGGATGGAAAGGTCATATAGAAATGTGAATATAGAAACTATTGGGAGAGGAAAAAAAGTTTTTCAAAATCTCCTTGACCTACCCTACCCCTCATCCCCAGTGCCCTCTCTTCGAGAGAGCTATGTGGGAAGGGCTGGGTGTGACAAAATAGGGAAATGTAAGTTTAGATTAAAACTCTGTCTACTAGGCCAGGGAATTAAGAATCGTAGTTTTTTCCTGTAATTCCCCAATTTAAACCTTTTAACAGCCCTAAAATAAGAGTAATTAATAATCCAATTGTCAAATTTCAGTAAGTAAAGAAAAAGCCTTTGAATGCTATGGAAAGATTATTCTAAAATATAATTAAAACAAATGAAACAATTATAATACATTCTAGTCAGTATGCTTTTAAGGTTATTTACAATTTTAGAATATTATTTTAAAAAGGGAAGGGGGGTGTATTAGTCAGCCAAAAGGGTGCTGATGCAAAATACCAGAAATTTGTTGGCTTTTATAAAGGATATTTACTTGGGGTAGAAGCTAACAGTTATCAGGCTGTAAAGCATAAGTTACTTCCCTCACCAAAGTCTTTTGTCATGTGTTGGAGCAAGATGGCTGCCTATGCTCAGCCTTCCTCTTTTTCTTAAGGCTCCATGGTCAAGTTCTCTAGGCTTTGTCTTTCTCCAGGGGCTTGATTCTCTCCATACTCAGCTGCTAGTTCTATCCACAAGGCCAGCTGTAGACTATCAGGCAAATGACTTGTCTCTTTTCCTGGGGCCTTCTCTCCTTCCTCACAACCAAGCTTCTTTGTGTGCTTACTTCCCAGGGCTCCAGCTCAAAAACTCCAGCATCAAAACTCCAACCTCCCTTCTCTGCAGTGTAGTTTCTCTGTGAATCTCTATCCACCAAGGGGGCAGGGATGCAATGTCCTACTGATGTGGCCCAATCAAAGCCTTAATCACAACTCAATCAAGTAAAAGTGAAAACCTCTGAATCCAATATAATCTAATATGCCCAGAGGGACAGAACATTTCTTGCATTAACTATAATTGTTTCAATTTTATTTGGCTTAGGTGTAATCTCCCTATGTTTATGGGATACTAGTAAAATAAATTAGTATTGTATCTATTAAATATTTAAGATGATGAAAATTGTAAGTTTGTGTTCTATGAAATTAAGATCTGTCCTAAAGTGAAATGATTAGTTTTCACAGAACAGAATAAGTAAACTTCAAGTTTGATGTAATTATGAATTCCAGAAATCGAAATTGAATCATGCTTGTAAACTGATCTGTTAATCTGGGCATGATTAAGTTATGATTAGGGCATTGACTGGGCCACGTCAGTAGGGTGTTGAGCCCCACTCCTTGGTGGGTGGGGCAATCAAATATAAAAGGTATGGCAAGAACAGAGTTGAAGCAGTTTTTGAGAAGCAGTTTTGATGTTGGAGTTTTGATGTTGGAGAGAAGGCCCCGGGATAGAGAAACGAGCCATTCACCTGATAGTCTACAGCTGATCTTGTGGAGGAAGCAGAGGAGCTAAGCCTGGAGAGGAAAGAGGAACCCAAGAAGCCTGAACTCTGGCAAACGTTGGCAGCTGTCTTGCTCCAACACGTGGCAATGGCCTTTGGTGAGAGAAGAAACTTAAGCTTTCTGGCCTGGTAACTGTGGACTTCTACCCCAAATAAATACCCTTTATAAAGACCAACCCATTTCTGATATTTTGCATTAGCACCCCTTTGGTTGACTAATACAGTGGCTAACTATAATTTAATAAGCTTATTTAAAGATAAAGTAACTAGTCTATGTGGTTATGGTTAGTTATAGCAAATTTGTAAAAGCATTTTCTAAACTGAAGTATTGAAATGGCTAATTCCAGGAAGTCATTAATAAATAGAAACCTAAGTTGATATTAATAACAAAAACTAGCTTCATATCAGAGAAACCTGTCAGAGAACACCTCAATCTTCATATTAAGGTGGTGAGAGGGGGAAGATAATCTTGATTCCATTGGGAATCTTAAGTTTTCATAAAATAATGGAGAAAGTAGTTTTTCCCATCCTGCTAAAAGTAAAATACCTATTAATTAATGTAATCATGGTAAAGGTATAAAAGTAAAAAGTACTAAAAATAGTTAACTTCATTTACTATGTTATAAACTGCATTGGAAGTATTTAGAAAATGTATAAAAATTAAAAGGGATAGTCTTCAGTATTGTCAAACACTCTTGTGCATTCAAACCATGCCCTTAGTACCCTGCATGATGCCTCTCATTTTGAATTATTGGCTAGGTCCATCACTACGACCTCTAAAACATTAAAAGTATCTACCACATCTCCTGGCTATGCTCCTGAAGCAGATGGAAATACATTGCTGTTTCAGACCCCTGAGGCAGCTGGTGATGACTCGATATCACTAGATTTACAATGGACATTGCCTCAAGACTGGTTTTGTTTCACAGTGCTGAAAGGCACTATGCACAAAGCCTGTGAAAACTTGGAGCTTGTTTCCAGGACCAACGGTGCTGCAGCATGCTAGCTGTGTGAAGGACATACCAAGTGGAACAATAATTACCAGACTAATGTGAGTAGAAGCTAAACAAACACAATTGGCATCATGGCCTGCTCCTGTGGAGAGACAACATGTGTGGTATTGTAAATATATTTAAATATTTATGTGCATATAGATATATTATATTAATTGTAACTCAAAGAAGAATGTGTGCATTGATTAGTATTAAGTACTGTACCTATACACCTGTTGAATGTGATAATATCTCTTCTACTCTAGATCACATGCAGAGGGATATTGAACACGTTAAAAGTTTTAGCAAGGGGAGTGGATGTGGCTCAAGCAGTTGGTGGGTCTTGGGTTTGGTTCCTGGTGCCTCCTAAGGACAAAGAAACAAACAACAAGCATACAGGCAGGAGAGCCAACTCAGGGCAGCTGATGTGGCTCAGTGGTTGAGCACTGGCTTCCCATATGTGAGGTCCCTGGTTCAATCCCCAGGCCCAGTACCAAAAAAAAGTCTTAGCAAACTTGATTCATTTTCTAAGTAATTAATGAGTATGCCTATAAAATAAAAGAATGGCTTTCTTGAGTACTGCCTTTATTTTGCTTGTCATATGCTTGTCTTTTTGTTGCCTGTATTGCCTTTGTGAGTTTACGTCTAGGGCATCCTCCAAAATGATATATTTTTCTCACCAATAATCAGCAGGAAGTAACTTCAAAAGATGAAACCTTCACCCATTCTCACATTTGCTATTTTAAAAAATTTACTTTTAAAGTTTTTTAAAAAAGATACTCAGTTTACATAAACGTTACATAAAAAATATAGGGGATACCCATATGCCCCACTCCCTAGTCCTCCCACGTTTCCCCACAATAACAACATCCTTCATTAGTGTGCTATATTTGTTACAATTGATGAACACATTTTGGAACATTGCCACTAAGCGTGGATTATAGTTTACATTGTAGTTTACACTCTCTCCAGCACATTTTTGTAAGTTATTTCCAGATATAAAATGGCCTGTATCTGTCATTGCAATGTCATTCAGGACAATTCCAGTGTCTCGAAAATGCCCCCAAATCACACCTATTTTTCCCTCTTCCTCCTGTCAGAACCTCCAGTAGCCACTGCCTCCACATCAATGATAAAAGTTGTTCCATTGCTAGAATCACAATAAGTCTAGCGTAGAATACCAGTAAGTCTACTCTAGTCCATCATTCATTCCCCAATCCTGAGGATTCTGGGATGGTGATGCCCACTCTGCCTCTAATTGAGAGGGGGCTTAGATCCCATGGGGCAGATGGATGGCAGGGTGTTGCAGCTACTTTAAACTATCAAAAGGAATTTTCTTTCTTTGCAGAAACAAGGCTTGCCTCTCCTGACCTCCCCTCTGGACAGACCTATGCTCACTAGTGTACATCACCCCCTCCATATCTTATGGACCCACCAACCTAGTCCTCCTGTTCTGTGTTCCTAACCTTTCCTGACTCACACTGCTTTTAGATCCACTCTCAACCTTCTTCTTTATTCTCCTAATAGGCCCTTGGGTTTTTAAAGCCCTAACCAGGTTTATCTCTTCCAGGTTGGATGCTTTACAAAGCAAATTAATAGTCATGTGGGGAATTTCATTCAGTTCCAACCATGGTGCCGGACCTGCTTTTCCTCAACCTCAATATAATAGCCATAGTTTCACACCCCATCAGGAAGGGACTATTCCCCCTAACTAGCAGGAAGCAGCTATAGAATAATGACCATCACCATTTAACTCCACCTTAAGAATAAGTGTGTAAACTCTCTGAGGGGGCAGTTGAGACAAGTTAGTATAGGAAACAAGGGAAGGCAGCTGGTCAGAACAAAGCTGTAACCATCACAGCTGAGACCCCACAAAGAACATAGCCATGAGACCTGGCCCGGAAACACCCTGAGGGAAGGCAGCTTTTCGAAAACAAAGCCATAACCATTACAGCCCAAAAGCCCACCAAACCTGGTCACAAGACTCCACTTGAAACACTCAGGCTCAAAAGAAGCCATGGATGACTCCAAACAGAAAGGCCTCCCCATTGCTTCTCTGAAAGCTAATAAGTGCAACCTGAGTAGCCCATAGAATAAACCAATAGGAAGGCAGAAAAGCAACCAATAGCTCAGATCCTTCCTCAACATGGGGAATGGGGAGCAGGAAAGAATGACCTTAGAAAAAAGCCTACCCCAGGGCCCAGTGCACACCTCTCCTTTGAGTACACCCACACCCATGTCTTGTGTACATACTTTTCCTTTCTCTTGTTTCTCAATAAACTCTTTACTTGCTTGCCTACTCTATGACACGTCCTTAAATTTCTTTATGCAACGTAGCCAAGAACCTAGAAGTCACACTTGGGTTTGTAGAAAGTTTTGGAAGGAAGTGAGACAAATTTCTAATGCCTGAGTCCCAACCTCAATTCCTCACAGATTCATTTCCTTTAAAGTTGATACTGAGAAAAAGTGGGTTCTTTTTTCCTGATGCATCTTTAAAGCCAATTCTTAAGACACCAAGGTTTCAAAGAGAAAAGGGGTTTTATTGGTTGCCCAAGCAATGGAGCACAGTGGCCTCCTGGCTGCAAACTGCCTCCCTGATCTGCAGAAACTCGATATTTTATACCAATGTGGTGCTAATGAATAATTGGAGTGTAGCTGGACATAGGTTCCTCATTAATAAACATTAAAGATCTGAATCAGAAAGATGGGGGGGGGGGAAGGTTAGAGTAGCAAACTAGGGCCAGTCACAAGGATCTGGGATAGGGGTATACAAAACAAAGGTCAGTACAAGGTCTTTCATATGGATAGTAAACAGAAGTGGGTGGAGTGGGTACCATTCCATCTAGATGGTAATCTAGAATTACCACCACAATAGTAAGCAGACCCAAGGGTGAGGTTAAAGGTAGGGTAATCATAAACAGTGGTGGAACCACTCTAACCAGCTTCAGTAATTTCAGGTATTAACCTTTTGCTATTTTATAATATAAAGGCATCTATATAATGATTTAGTAATCATAATTATTTGTTAATTCTTAACCCTCAGTTACAAAGTTAAATCTACGATTTCACCTTTCTATAGAGCCAACGAATATGGTCATAAAGATAAGAAGACAAATAAATGGTGCTCTAAACGTTCTCCAGGAATTTAATTCCATGAATTATTGGCTCTCTAATTCTAATGCAGTTGTCTGGTTCGTCACAGTCTGACACATTCTTTGGCCAGACCCAAACTTTCACAGGTATTCTCATTATTCAGAATGCCTAAAATCACTCCCTCTTCTGTTGCTTTAGTTCTAAGTAAATCGAAACAAAGTGCTTCATCAGATCCATGGCACATGTCACATGTCACCTGATTTGCATCAAATTAACTGGTTGGATAAACCAGTCCTTCCTTACAGAAGGTACATAGTTTCTTAACATTTATTTACAAATCAAAGCAGCATCCCTCAATTACATCCCCTTTATATACCATGTGTCATGTTTAGTTCTTTGCTAATCAAATGAGAATAATTTCATTAATTTTTAATTTTAAAGCCATTGCAGTAAAATTCGCTTTGCAAAATTCTACAGAAATTTATGGCCCTTAACACTTTTCTGTACGGGGCAGAAATAACATTCTGTTTGCAAACATATGTCACCCGTAGGCGGAGGCGAGTTTTGTGCTTCTGGCATAAAGGAATACAGATTTTCTAACTGAACAGCACGGAAAATTCGAAAGTAGAAAACCACCGAGCTAAGGGCAAACTCCTTACAAGTCCTTTCTCAGACTCTCCTCCTGGCCCCTCCCCCTCCTTCTTTCTCCTTCCCTTTCCTCCTCCTCCTCCCTCCTCTCCCTCCCTCTAGCTCCTCCCCTTTCCCTCTCTCCCCTCCCCTTCCCTCTCTCTTCCCTCTCCCTCTTCAGTCCAGATGCACTGGGTCGCGAGGGCTTGCTGTGATCAGGACCGCAGCGGACACCGCCGGGGCTGAGCGCGCATCCTCCCGTCTTCCAGGCGCTGTTAGGACAGTCCCCTACCGCGGGAAGTGACAGCCGCGGCACCTCTCTCCGTCTGTGGTCGCAGGGCTCACGGACCGACCATGTTTTCCAGCCTGCGGAAGTGGAGCGGAAGGGACTCCTATGAGCTGGTCCCCGAGGGCCTTGAGGCGCAGGTAAAACTCCTTGGTCCCTGGCGGGAGAGGCGGGGCAGATATTCAACTCCTCTGAAGAAGGGTCAGCTCTGACGCTGCAGACCCAGAAATGTGAGCTGCTGCCTTAGATACTTGTTTTAATAGTCATCACACACACACTCACACTCAGATACACACTTTCCCCCTCTCTTCCCCTTTCCCTCTCTTTCCCTTTCTCCCAGTCTTGAGAGCTGAGATCTGGACCCAGGATGGTTTGTAACCTGAGCTATCACGATCGTGGGGGTGGTCAAAGGAGAGAAAGAGGCATATTTTTTCTGAAGGGATAACTTCCTGTAAACAGAAGGTGCTTTTGAGAGGAGAGTGAATTGAACTGACATCGCTAAAGGGGTAGAAATGGAGATGGAATTCCCCAGCCTGTGGTTGAAATCATTAACATCGCATGTGCGATTCTGGGTAAATAATACTCTGGGTGTTAGTTGACTTGGCTCTTGGGACACAAATATGGGACTAATCCAGAAACTGCAGACACCTAACTGTGCCTCACTCTTCCCCGTGATAACACGTGCTTCTTCCACAATAGGAGTCACATGCTACCGGGAAATGTTCTTGCAGTTATTAGGAGCAATTTTCCTAACCACAATTCCATTTGTTTCACTTATCATTGTACAGAACATGGACTTGGAAATAACCCTTAACACAAGTAGTTCTGTAGTTTTAATAAGAAAAAAAAATCAGATTCAAGGGATCTTGTTCTCATCCTAGCTTTTATTTAGTTAGTAACTCAAAGTGCTAAAAGAATATGACAGCTATTCCTCTGATCACATATAAAATGAAATTATAAATTTCTCTGAAAAATAAAATAGATTATATAGAAAATACTCTTTTAAAAGGCTATTAAAATATAGGGGCTGAATAAATCCCTTGAAAATGTGAAAGAACTCCACCAGGACAATGTGCCTTTTTTACTTTACGTTAGAGATGGCAAATATAATGCAAGCAAACTGATTTAACATTATTAGTGGGGCTCAAAGGTGGCCAAAGGCAGTAGATTACAAACTTGGGGAATGGGAAGTTATAAAACTCCCAGTCTTCTCCTACAGAACTACATTCTGCTTTTCCTCTAAGGATTTGCCTTTTTCTTTCCTTCATGACTATTATTCAGTGCACTTCCTTCCCATACTACTCTTACCCATCACTATTTCCTCGAATATTTAAAACTTTGTGCACTGGTTTCTGGTCATTTTGTATGTAGGTATTTGTATTTGTTCCATCTTCTTCATTAAATTTTTGTTTCCATGAGGTGCTCATTTACATGCACCATGGACATTTGTATAATCAATTCTGACTTATGCTAACAGAAGACAGTATCCCAAAGAGTGGATGATATTGTAATTAACTTATTTGCTCTAAAAAATGAATTGTATACTGTTTCTACTATGGATTTATCATCCTATTTACCTTTCACCTTGGTTAATTTTAAAGTTAGCTAAAGTTGTGTGAGTGTATGACATGTTTTAGGGTCAGATGAGAAGACAGTAATGCATGAGAAAATCAGATAATTGAGATGAAATATCCTGCTTTTAAATTTTTTTGAGATAATCTACAAAATGATAGACTGAACGCCAAAGATTAAGCATTGATTAAACTCTCCCATCCAAAAGCCACTTGGGCTTGGTGCCCTTAATTAATGAGAACTTGACTTCATTTTCCCACCTGTGTTCAAAGTTCTTTCTCTGATTACAGCCTGCTCCAAATATTCCTGCATTTTATTTACTAATGGTTTAAATTAAAATATATTAATATAAATTTTCAACTCCAAAATCTTGCCACTAAATGCTTTGTAAAAACATTGATTCCTTCTTATTTTATCCTGGCTTAAGTATTGTTAACAATTTATTTTCTCTTTCTCTCTCTTTTTTTTTTTAGATTTATTTATTTATTTCTCCCCCCTGCCCCTGTTGGTTTTTTGTGCTCGCTGTCTGCTTTCTTTGTCCATTCACTGTGTGTTCTTCTGTGTCTGCTTGTATTCTCTTTATGCAGCACCGGGAACCAATCCTGGGACCTTCCGGAGTGGGAGAGAGGCGCTCAATCTCTTGCGTCACCTCAGCTCCCTGGTCTGTTGTGTCTCTTATTATGTCTCCTTTGTGTCTCTTTTTGTTGCGTCATCTTGTTGAGCCAGCTCTCCGCACAGTCCAGCACTCCATGTGGGCCAGCACTACGGCATGGGCCAGCACTCCTGCATGGCCCAGCTCGTCACGCGGACCAGCTTGCCTTCACCAGGAGGCCCTGAGAATTGAACCCTGGACACCTGCTTCCTTCCTTCTCTTTTGAGTAGTCTCCAATTCCTTTCCATAGATGATTTAAAATTTTTTTTTTTTTTTTTTTTTTTTT
>JAQZBX010011978.1:0-41898 GCA_029593785.1 Cabassous unicinctus
TTCTTGAGTTATTTAGCCTCTCATAAGGCTATCTGCCCCTTTTCCCTCAGGCAGTTTAGATTTCATGCAGGCAGCTGGAGTGGTGCTGATCTCTGCCTTTCTCTGCCTCCTCACTGATGTAATTCCTCTCTTTACATAGGTGGGTGGATTTGACCACTTGACTGAGGCAATACCCCTCCCCTTGAGTTGGGGACCCTTCCTAAATTCAAGGGGGGGGGGTGCAGCTGGCTAAACTCACTGAAAATAAATCACTCTCCACAACTGGAAACCACTCTTCAGGAAATCTTTGGTCACACTCACATTTGGAGCAGCGGGTTAGGGTCTACACCTAGTCTGTCCACCCTGATGGCCAGGTATGTGCACCCCTTCCAGCCACCAAGGTAAGCAACCTATGATTATTCCTGGCTTCTGTACTTGTCCAGTCCCATCCTAGATGACTCAGAGCACCTTCCCATGGAGATAGACATTTCCTCTTCTCACAGTTAGATACAATTCAACAGTAGTTTTACCCTCACTTAATATCTTAGGAGTAGGGGAGGGGATCCCTTCCTGGGAGCTGAGAAGTTTAATAACTCATGATTATTTGTTTTGGCTTCTTTGTGTCTCTCACCCTCATTCTTCTGGGAGTTGGTAAGCAGTGTCCTTGTTTGCTATGCCCCAAAGCAGGTCCTTGCAGCAGCCTCTTGTTTTTTTTATTTGTTCTTTTAGTGATAGCTATGCCTTATTTGCCTAACCCATTGGCCGAGTTCCTTGAATTATCACTTGAAAAAATTACTGAGCATGTATATTTTGTGTTCTTGCTTTGGTATTACAGATTATTTCTTCAAGGAAACCTAGCTAGCCTTCAAGCAATGAACTAGATGGGTGTGAACTAACATAGGTATAGAAACAGGAAGAAAGCTCCTTATTTACCATTTGGGTGCTGACTGTAATGTCATGCTTTTCTGAAGAAACTTGAAATTGCCTCACTTTTAATGTCTGTATAAATATCCCCAACCTCTTTTAGCTATGGCTAATCCAGCTAATCATTCTTTTACTGCACACAGGCTTCAGTATGGTTTGAGTTATATTGTGCTTTAATCTTTAATGTATCCCCTTGTACCCACTGCATCACTTAGAGGGCTGCAATAATGCCATACCTCAAAAAGGAAATGCCATTTTTGCATAGCTTTAAACTACCAGTAACTTCATAAATCTGAAAGAACAGCATGATATCAATGTTTATGATTCTGCTTATGCCAGCAACATTGATTAAAAAAAATGTTCACAATTATTGAAATCCATAAAAAATAGAATAGCTTGATGAAATATGCTACAACTTAATGTATTAGGAAATAAAGGTTGAGTATTAACAGTCTTAAAATATGTGACATATTTCTGAGTGTTTTTTCATTCTTTGGGTTTCCAACATGGGATTATTTAATCACAATGTATTCATTTCAAACAGAATAATACAAGGTTGCCCTGTTATTTATTCTACCACTATTCATTTTCACAAAGTCCCATGTTCTCTAATTACTTCACTCACTCAATATAGCCTTTCTTTTTAAAACTTTAGTGTTCTGAGTTTTCTCAAATGACTTCCTTTATTTAGGATGATAGCTTACTTGTAATATTTTCTCAATTTCTAGTTTTCTTACAAGATTTACAATACTTTTAGCGTTTGTGATTTCCAAAGTTTTAATACACCTGTTTATAACATATTTATCCTTATTATTTTAGATATAGAAAGGAGTTGAAAATCTTCTTCACATTTATGCACATATATATTAATTAATTATTTGAACATGTATTAAAATATTACTTTAAGAATATTGAAATTTGAATAAATTTATAACTGAACTGTGATGTTTTTCTCAAATTGCATTAATATACCATTGGATATAACAAAATCAATATTCCACTGTGGATTTAATATTCACTATGTGCTTTAACTAATTTAGAGTACTCTCATAACATGTTACCATACATTAAACTAAACCTAACTACCAAAAACAATTACAAAACCTGAAAGAAAAACAGGATAATTGGTCAATTTAAAGACAATGACCCTAAGACAATGGTTTTCACAAGATTCTCTTTGTAAAGATTCCTCTCCAAATGCATGCACCAGAGAGCTTCTTAATGTTCAACTTGATTCCAGAGAAAAATTTAGAATCACATGCACTATGGCCCCATATAGGTATCCTAGATCCTGAATACTAACATTAGGGGAGAGAACAGACGGTAGAAATTTGAAGATAACCTGAGAATTCCTCACTATCTACAGTCACAGCACAATTCTGAGAAATAGCATTGATAAGCAAAAGGAAGGGAATGCAATTATCCAAACAACTAGTATGGATAATATCTATTAGGTATTAATCCTGAGGTAGTTCAACATGACAAAATAAATTCATGGGTGATGGCCAAGATGGTGGTATAGAAATGTGCTCCAAGAGACAGTTAATCCTTCAGGGCAGATAGTAATCATCCAGAGCTATTTGAAGCACCTGTTTGGGGGCCTACAAGACCAGAAGATTATTGTGCAACATCCTTGAAAGAATGGAAGGAGGAGACTGCCTATTAGCAGTGAAGTTGCATCAGTAGAGCACTCCTCCATGGCTGGCACAAGGTGCCTTGAGGTCTATACTATGCCTGGAGTTGGCAGCTCCATTTTCCCAAAATAGAGGAGGAAGAGAAGGCTGGCCACAAACTTCAGCTACTGCTTAATAAATTTGGATGGCTAAAGTATAATCCTAGGAACAGATGAAGTTTGAACCTGCCCAAGTCAGAAAGAGGACTGTATCCACCAATTTAATTCTGCTCCAGGCAAAAGGTGAAGAAGAAGTGATTGACAATCACAGTGATGTTAAGGACTGGCTTCTTTATACCCAGAATGGAATGCAGCCCTAGCTTAGGCTCCAGCCCCATCTGAGGCAAATGCATGATGAGAGGACTTGCACCAGCTTCTCGGGGTAGCTGCAGGCAATTTTGTCAGGTGCATACTAGTAGTTGGACACCTGGGGCTCCATCCTCACACCTCAAGAGGATAAGAGAGGAGTTGTGTTTCCTCAGTCTCTGTGGGTACCTGCAGGTGCTTATGGTCCACACAAACTGGTTTATTAAGTGCCTTCAATTCCATCTCCACCCCTCCATAGAATAGAAGGGGGCAGGTGTTTTTTCAGCCTTTCTGAGCAACTGCAGGTGATTTCAGCTTGCACAGACTTGATACTCAGACACCTGTAGCTCCCACCCAGCCCATCAGTATGTTTGGAGGGGAACAGAATTTCTTCAGCCTCTCTAGGCACTTGCAGGCACTTTAGGTCCATGCAAACTGTTTTTTTTTTTTTTTTTAGCACCTTCAATTCCATCTATACCCCTGCCCTCCCACCCATAGTATAGAAGGGGTTTCATGTTTCCTTAGTCTTTCTGAGCAACTGCAGGTGTTTGTGTCTGCATGAACTCAAACATTGGGCACCTGTGACTCCACAACCACCCCCAAAAGGACAAGAAAGGTTAGTGCTTCCCCAGCCTCTCTGGATAACTGCAGGTGTTTTTGGCCTAAATAGACAGTAGTCAGAAAACTGTATTTCCATCCCCACTCTCAAGTAAGATAGGTGGGAGGTGTGTTTCCTCAGCCTTTTTTGGGAAATGCAGGCACTTCCATCCAGCATGGGGTAGAATGGAGTGTACCTGTGTTTCCACCCTCATACCCCAATAGAATAAGAGGGGACTGGTGTTTCCTGAGGCTTTCAGGACAATGGAAGGCATTTTTTGATTAAACAGACTGGACTGTTGACCACCTGTGGATCCACCCCCAAATCCTAATAGGATAGAAGGGGTTGGTGTTTCCTTAGCCTATCTCAGCAATGGCAGACACTTTCAGCCTGGACAGACTGGATGGTTGGGCACATGTGAATTCAATTTCTCTGAGCATAATGGAATAAAGTTGGAAATCAACATGAAACAAAAAAAGGGAAAATTTACAAATATATTGAAATTAAACAACATGCTCTTAAATCATCAGTGGGTCAAAGAAGACATTCTGAGAGAAATCAATAAATATCTCAAGATGAATGAAAATGAGAACACCACATATCAGAACCAATGGGATGCAATGAAGGCAGTGCTGAGAGGGAAATTTATAGCCCTGTATGCTTATATTAAAAACAAATGAAGAAAAAGGGGAAGGCAATATCGTGTCAGTTTAAGTGGGCACTCACCATCTCTCTCACAAAAGACAGCTGATTGGGGACAGGATCCTGCCCAAATGAGCTGTTTTGGGAGCCCATAGAGTGAAAGCCTTTGGGACATGGATCTGGAGGGAGTTGAACTGGGAGATAGATTGCTCAAGAGAAAACAGTGAGTTTTTCCTGAGCTGGAAATCACTGACATGGATGGCTAAGCCCCATGCCAATGGCAAAGGGCTAGGGTGAGCCCCAACTCCCAATCCAGCGAGAGGGAGCATTCTCTGAGAGTGGTAGGGTTCTCACAAAGGGTGGAGATGGGTTTCCTTTTTGTGGGTTTGGTTTCCTGGACCCCCTTAGAGCTCAGGGGAGCACACAAGCCAGCTTGAAGTGGCACCAGGCTGAGGGGAGAGGTAATTCTGCTGGGGAAGCCTG
Organism: Cabassous unicinctus; assembly: GCA_029593785.1. Taxonomy (NCBI): domain Eukaryota; kingdom Metazoa; phylum Chordata; class Mammalia; order Cingulata; family Chlamyphoridae; genus Cabassous; species Cabassous unicinctus. The sequence goes on from JAQZBX010011978.1 coordinate 4,605, forward strand.
ATTTACCTAACTGACCTGGGATACAGAGGCTTGGCTTGAGAGAAGGTGGACTCAGCCAATTTAATAGTTCTGCTCTGACTACTATCAGAATTTCAACTCCCCTAAGGGAGTTAGACAGTGAGTAGTGCTTAATAAGTTTCCCCAAGCCTATTTAGGGTCCCCTGGGAAGAAGCAGTGTCTAGAAGAGGCTTATAAATCATTTCAGTATGGTGAACTTGGTTGTCTGGACCACCTTAGAGATTTGGGGAACACACCAGCTGGCTTGAAGTGGCACCAGGCTGAGGCAAATCTGCTGAGCCTCTTTTACATAACCACCCTGGGATGCAGAGGCTTGGCTTGAGAGAGGGTGGAGTCAGCCAACTTAATAGTTTGGCACTGAGGTCTATCAGAATTTCAACTCCCCTAAGGGAGTCAGGCAGTGGGTAGTGCTTAATAAGTTTCCACAAACCTATTTAGGTTCCCCTGGGAGGAGGGGTGGTCTAGAAGAGCTGGTAAACCATTTCAATGAGATGAACTCAGTCATCAGGATCCCATGTGAATTTCAAAGGGAAACTCAATCTGACCCGGAGAGGGGAGGGGGTGATCTGCTCATACAGCCTGCTGATTCTTGATGCCACAGGAGAGTAAAACCTTTCCAGGGAAAAGTGACTAAATAGCTTCCTGAAAAATTAGTAAGTTAGGTCAGTGGTGGAATTTCTGCCCTAAATACATGAGTTCCCTAGTTCAATTTCCATCTCCTCTAAGAATAGTGATTCAACAGAATATCTAACAGGATATCAACAGGAGATCAACAGGATATCTCTGTTAGGACAGAGAAATCATAGACATTATTTTTATACTAAGTTCTTTTGGGTCCCTTATTTCTCAAAAAATAAAAAGGTTGCTTAAAAAAAAATTAACTAAGTTCACTCGATAAAATCCACCTTAAAACCTGCAGAGAGAATCCTGCAATGTAACTGATTGATTAACACAGACAGCCTGAGAGGTCCAACGAGGGCCCAAGAAGGAATGCTGTTCTTCTTTAGCTTTGTTTGGTGCTTGCTTGTGTGTTTGTTTGGTTTTTGTTTGTTTGTTTCTTGCTTTTCTTTCCTCTTTCCTCCCCATACATTTTTAAAATTAGGTGCTGTTAGTTTGTATATTCTTTGCTGTGCTTCTTCTTCCTTGATTTCCCATTTTCTGTGTATATTGATTTTGTCTACCAACACTATTTATTTCCTTCTTTCTTCTTTCTATCTTCTGTTTCTGTTGTGGTTCTTACATTCCACCCTTTTTTGTTAGTCTTCAAATTTACTGGTTTTAATTTCTATCTGGTCTATTCTGTTTTCTTTTTTAAAATTAACTTTTTTCCTTTCAGCTCCTTCTTTACTCTTTCTTTCCTCACCAATCTGGCCTTTTAAACCATACTATATATTTTTCTTTATTTGGTTTCCTATTCCATTTTAGGTACTACACTCTTTTTTCCTTATTTCTCTACATTGCTTACATGAGTTAAATATTCATTTTACTAAATCTTTTAGGGCAGTTCTTCTAACATTTATTATTATTACTATTATCCATTTCATTACTTACCTCTTTTGATTTCTCTGGCCCTAATCTTTTTCCTTCAAGGGAACATAAGAAACAGCATGGAAATAGAACAAGAAGAACAAAGTGTCAAAGACAAAAGTTAACACAAACACAGAACCACCAGCTAAATAAAACTCTAGAGCAGAGAGAGAAGCAAATCAACTGGATAAACACATCAAGATAAAATGATGACCAGAAGGCAACAAAAAATTACAAACCATCCTGAGAAACAGGAAAACAGGGACCAGTCCAATGAACAAATTAAAAACCAGGATGAGATGCAGAACATAGAACAACTAATCAAAGCTGTCCAAACAAATATCATGGACTGACTTAAGGATGTGAAGGAAGAAATTAAAGATATTAAGAAGAAACTGGGAACATATACTGAAGAAATTGTAAACACACATAAAATATAATGGATATGATGGTGATGAATGGCACAATCCAAGAAATAAAAGAGATGCAGGATTCACATAACAGCAGATTTGAACAGGCAGGAGAAAGAATTAGTGATGTGGATGACAGTAGATCTTAAATCAAACAAGTAGTTGAACAGAGAGATAAAAAGATAGAAAAATGCAGCAGGGACTTAGGGATTTAAATGACAATACAAAATGCACAAACATATGATTATAGGCATCACAGAGGGAGGAGAGAAAGGAAAAGGAACAGAAGGAGTGTAGAAGGAAATAATGGCTGAAAACCTCCCAGCCCTATTGAGGGAGATCGAAGTACATGTCCAGGAAGCACAATACACCCAAAAGAGTATAAATAACAACAGGACTACTCCAAGACATATACTGCTCAAAATGTCCAATGCTTAAGACAAAGAGAAAATACTCAAGGCAGAAAGAGAAAAGAGAATCATCCTATACAAGGGAAGTGCAATAAGATTAAGTGCTGATTTCTCATTTGAAACCATGGAGGCAAGAAGACAGTGGTATGACATAGTCAAAGTATTAAACGAAAAAAACTTGCAGCCACATATTCTCTATCCAGCAAAGCTGGGATTCAAAAATGATGGAGAGTTGAAAATAGTCACAGATAAACAGAAATTAAGAGAATATGTCAATAAGAATCCTGCCTTTCAAGATATACTAAAGGAAGTTCTGCAGGTTGAAAGGAAAAAACAGGAGAGAAAGAGCTGGAGGAGAGTGTAAGAACAATTAAAAAGAAAAAAGAGAAATAAAAACAACCTATGACATACGTAAACCCAAATAAAATATGGCTGATGTAAGAAATTCATTTAAAGTAATAACACTGAATGTTAATGGATTAAACTCACCAGTCAAGAGACACAGATTGGCAGAATGGATAAGGAAATATGAACCATCTATATGTTGACTACAAGACATCTACCTTAGACCCAAGGATTCAAGCAGGCTTAAAGTGAATGGCTGGAAAATAATTTTACAAGCAAACAATGATCAAAAATGGGTGGAAGTAGCTATACTAATATAAGACAAAATAGACTTTACATGTAAAACTATTGTAAGAAACTAAGATGGACACTGTATATTAGAAAATGGGGTAATCTTTCAAGAAGACAGAACAATCATAAACATTTATGCACTTAATCAGGGTGCCTCAAAATACATAAGGCAAATACTGAAAAACTAAGTTGAGATATAAATGCTTCTACAATTAGAGTGAGGTACATTAATACAGCATTAGCACCATTATACAGAACATCTAGGCAGAGAATCAATAAAGAAACAAAGACTCTGAATAATACATTAGGGGATCTGGACCTAATAGAAATATACAGAACGCTACACCCAAATACTGTGGGATATATAATCTTCTCGAGTTGAGTTCATGTGGATCATATTCCAAGATAGACCACATGCCAAGCCACAGAAGAACTCTCAATGAATTCAGAAAGATTGAGATTATACAAAGTAATATCTCTGACTGCAAGGAATGAAGTTGGAAATTATGGAGGGTCAGAGAACCAGATTAGTTACATAGATATGGAAGTTAAACAACACTCTCTTACATAAACAGTGGGTCAAGGAGGAAATCTCAAAATAAGTCAGTAACTACCTTGAAATAAATTAAAATGTCAACACAACATATGAAAACCTATGGGATGCAGCTGAAGCTGTGCTGAGAGGGAAATTAAAAGCCTTAAGTGTATATATTAACAAAGAAGAAAGAGCTAAGATTGAAGACCTAACTGCACACCTAGAGGAATCGGAAAAACAATAACAAAATACCCCAAAAGAAGTAGAAAGAAGGAAATAGGAAAGATTAGAGCAGAAATAAATGAAATAGAAAATAAGAAATCACTAGAAAAAATAAACAAAACCAAAATCGGGTTCCTCAAGATCAATAAAATTGAAAAACCTTTTGTCAGACTAACAAAGAAAAAGAGAGAGCAGAAGCAAATACACAAAATAAGTAATGAGGAAGGCGATATCATTACTGACCCCACAGAAAAAGGGTATCATAAGAGGATACTTTGAAAATTATATGCCAAAAAGAATAATTTAGAGGAAATGGTCAAATTCTTACAAACTCACAAGCAGAACACTTTGAGAAAAGAAAAAATTTGATGAAATCAACAGTTCAATTAAAAGTAAAATGGTAGACTCAGTCATCAAAAACCTCCCAACTAAGAAGAGCCCAAGACCAGAAGGCTTCATAGATTAATTCTACCAAACATTCCAGCAAGAGCTAACACCAATACTGCTTAAGCTCTTCTAAAAATAGTAGTAGAAGGAAAATTGCCTCACTCATTCTATGATGCCAAAATTACCCTAATACCAAAGCCAAACAAAAATACCACAAGAAAGGAAAATTACAGGCATATGTCGCTAATGAACTTAGACACTAAAATCCTCAATAAAATAAATGCTAATCACCTTTAAAAATATATTAAAAGAATTATACACCATGATCAAGTGGGTTTCATCCCGTGTATGCAAGATTGGTTCAACATAATAAAATCACTTTAATACACCACATAAACAGATTGAAAGAAAAAAGTCACATAATCATCTCTATAGATGCAGAAAAAGCATTTGACAAAATACAGCCCTCTTTCCTGATAAAAACACTGCAAAAGATAGGAAGAGAAGGAAACATTCTGAACACGATAAAGTGTATATATGAAAAACACAAAGGTAACATCACTGTCAATGGTGAAATCCTAAAAGCCTTCCCTCTGAGATGGGGAACAAGACAAGGATGCCCACTATCACACCTTCTATTTAACATCATATTAGAAGTACTTGCTCAAGCACTGAGGCAAGAAAAAGATTTAAAAAAGACATCAAAATTGGAGAGGAAGAAATAAAAAATGCACTATTTACATACAAAATGATCCTAAACATAGTAAGCCCTGAGAAATCTACAACAAATCTTCTAGAAATTATAAAGGAGTTCAGTAAATTCGCAGGCTATAAGATCAATGCTCAAAAATCAGTCGTATTTCTGTATAACAATAACGAGCAATCTGAAGAGGAAATCAAGAAAAAAATACCATTTACAATAGTAACTAAAAGAATCAAATACCTAGGAATAATTTAATTAAAGATGTAAAGAACTTATAATACAGAAAACTACACAACAGTGTTAAGGAAATCAAAGAAGATTTAAATAAATGGAAGAATATTCCCTGTTCATGGATAGGAAAACTAAACAACCTCCAGATGTCTTTCCTACCTAAACTAATCTACAGATTTATTGCAATCCCAATAAAAATCAACACTGTAGTTTTTAATGAATTGGAAAAACTAACTACACAATTTATTAGGAAGGGTATGAGGCTCCAAACCACCAAAGACATAATGAAAAAGAAGAATGAAGTTGGAGGTATCACATTACCTGACTTAAAAATATATTACAAAGCTACAGTGGTCAAACTGCATGGTATTGGCACAAGGATAGACATACTGACTAATGGAACCAAAGTGAGAGTTCTTATATAGATCCTTGGATATATAGTCATCTGATATTAGACAAGGCAACCAAGCCAACTCAGTTGGGAGAGAATGGCCTCTTCAACAAGTGGTGGCTGGAAAACTGGATATCCTTATCCAAAAGAATGAGAGAGGAACACCATCTCACACTTTATACAAAAGTCAACTCATGGTGGAGCCAAGATATAAAAATAAGAGCCAAGACCATAAAGACCTTGGAAAATAATGTAGGAAAGCATCTACAGGGCCTTGTAATAGGAAATAGTTTCATGAACTTCACACCCAAAACACGAGCAGAAAAAGAAAAAATAGGTAAATGGGATCTCCTCAAAATTAAAAACTTTTGCACCTCAAAGGACACTATTAAGAAAATAATAAGGCAACCTACCCAATGGGAGAAAATATTTGTCAACCAAATATCTGATAGGAGCCTAATATCCTGCATATATAAAGAAATCATACACTTGGAAAATAAAAAGTCAAACAACCCATTTAAAAAATGGGCAAGTGACCTGAAAAGCATTTCTCCAAGGAAGAAATAGAAATGGCTAAAGAGGACATGAAAAAAATCCTCAACATCACTAGCTATTAGGGAAATGCAAATCTAAACTACAATGAGATACCATCTTACACACATTAGAATGGCAGTTATTTGAAAAAACAGCAGACTATAAGTGTTGGAGAGCATGTGGAGGAATGGGTACCCTCTCCACTGCTGGTCGTATTGTGGAATGGCCCAGCCATTGTGGAGGACAGTATGGTGATCCCTCAAAAACCTAACTACAGGTCTTCGGTATCATCCAGTCATTCCACTGTTGGGTATATACCCACAAGAATTGAAAGCAAAGACACAAACAGATATATGCACACTGATGTTTGCAGCAGAATTGTTCATTATTGCCAAAAGTTGGAAACAACCCAGGTGCCCATCAACATATGAATGGAGAAACAAAATGTGGTACATACATACAATGGAATATTACTGAACTGTAAGAAGGAATAAAGTGTTAACACATGGGATAGCATGGATGAATATTGAAGATCTTACGTTGAGTGAAACAAGCCAAGCATTGAAGGATGAACAGTACTTGACCTCTCTGATATGAATTAAGGAAATTGAGAAGTCTCAGAGAACTACGGTCTGTAAGATAGGTTTACAAAAAAGAGAAAGAGAAGAGAAGGCTTGAGCCATCACCCATATGGATGTACATGGTAAAGTGATAGAGTGTAGTTGTGTATTGAAGGGATAGGACAGGAAGGAAGTGATATTATTGGGTTGGGTGGTGCAGGGTTGGCAGGTGGGTAGATTGGGAAGGGTGGGTTAGAATACCCAGGACACTGGGGAGAGAGATGGGAGAGGGACCACCTGGAGGAACCACCATGTGAATACTTGGGATTTGTGGGAATGAGGTTGAAAGTACAGAGGTGGGTATGCTCTTATGGCAATATGACAAGAAAGGGTTAATGGTTTAGGGCGTTGGTTGGGGGGCCACTCGGGACAGTACGAACCTGGATCAGGCTTCTAGAGAGTGTGTGAGTGTTCATTCTGTCATAATGTGTTGTATCAATGGGTGAAGGCCCACATAATGAGAGGGAAGGAGTTGGACGCCCACCTTTGGGAGGACTGATTCATTCAGAAATAGACTGGCAGGGTTCTCTCAAGAGCAAGGGTGGTTCCAAATAGGGAAGGACAAACCAGTGTGTCAAGATCTCTTTTTGAATGTAATTATGAGTCATGTCATCCAGCAATCAAGCAGGGCATCATCGTGGGCCCTGGGGGGATGGGGAGGGCGGAACAGAATATATTAAACAAGGGGTATTTAGTTGTCTGTGGAAAAGTTCTTCACTACCTTACAGTGATGGACACAAGATATGGTAAATATTATTAAAATTTATAAAAGTTTATGGCCTAATATGAAAACCATACTGTAAAACAATGACAATGTTTAGTAGCTATGTTTCAGTATTTGTATATCAGTTATAAAAATACTGCCATCCACATATGAAAATGTATTAATATGGGGTGAGGAAATGGGGAGGAGTTTGGGTATATGAAAGACTCTTTTATTCTGTGTGTGACTTTTCTGTAACCTAAAATTTTTTGAAAACAAAATGAAAAAATAATGATACACTGGGGAATGAGAGTGGGAAGGTGCCATGGGACAGACAGGACACCAGATATGGCAGTGATAAAAGGCAAAATGTCAAAAAAAATTTTTTTTATTATTTTTATTTTCATTTTTATATCACAATCTTTAATTTAATTTAATTTTTTTTTTAAGTTTCTGTGTATTTTATATCTTACACTTAAACTTACCATTATTATTTCATTGTCCTATTAATTGCATTTGGCTATTGTATTGGCTTCATCTTTAAAAAAACTTTGGATCGCAGAAGGGTAACAGCTGGTGTGGAATAGGATCGTTTATGGGGGAGGGTGTCAGTGATGGGTTGTGCATGGAAGGACGTTCACTTGAACCTACATATAAGGTATATAAAATTGTTAAAATGTTCATGGTCTATTGTCACAGTAGGTGAAGAATCACTCAGTAAATAAGAGAATACTGAATTCCCATCATGGAGAGCTCTGCCACATTCTCTAAGGGAGCAGTAACAGTCCCACAAGTGCAGGGGCAGTGTCTGGCAAAAGAAGATGATCCATTGATGGGCCCTTGTTGTTGATGACTAGGTTTATGAGTATTTGCTCTTGAAATTGAAACTTAGCCTATTGTTACATGGTGTCTAAAGGTTGCCTCCTGACAGCTGCCTTGTTGTTCAAATGTGGCCTCTCTCTAAGCTAAACTTAGCACATGAATGCATTTCCTTCCTCCCAGCATGGTACATGACTCCCAGGTATGAGCCTCCCTGGCACCAAGGGTTTGCTACCAAGTGCCAACTGGCAATGTGAGTGGAAAAAGACTTTGACTAAAAGGAGGAAAAGGTAAAGACAAAGGAGTTCATATGGCTAAGAGACTTCAAAGTGAGTCAGGAGGTCATCCCAGAAGTAATGCTTATGCACATCTCAGTATGACCTCATGGACTTCCAAAGTGGATATCACCCCAAATAGAGGGGCTCCTGAGGGCTCTGGAGACACCCAGGTCTTATGTCAGGGCAGATAGCTCTGGAGTTTGTTGCCTTGTCAGTGGGGCCTACTTTGGAATTTGTGCTCCTGAGAGTGACAGAGTTGGACTCAAATATGTCTTCACTGCACATGGTTCATCTGTCCCTTCTATTCAAACCAATATTTCTTGCTGGAGTTTGTAGGTGTACATCCAGAGACTGGAGTCTTTGGGCTGTCCATGTGCCAGGTGGGACAGGAATATCTGTGGAGCTGCAAATCCTACTCTACAGCAAAAAGGACTCACCCAGGACACCTGGCGGGGAGATGATGATAAACAATGGCCATCCCAGGGAATGGAGAGTATCTGCAAATGCAGGCAGGAAAATCCCATCCATCTTATCCATGGGATATATGCACCTTCTCAATTAGAGGTGGAGTGGACATCACCATCCCAGACCTCTCAGGATTGGGGGAAGAACAATAGACTAGAGTGGACTTACTGGTATTCTATTATAGACATATTGTGATCCAAGCAATGGAAGAAATTACAACATTAATAAGGAGTTAGTGGCCACTGGATGCTCTGGCTGAAGAGAGAGGGAAAAGCAGTTTTAATACAGGGGCTTTTTCAGGACTTGAGTATTGCCCTGAGTGACATTTCAATGACTGATATAGGCCATTTTATATCATCATATAACATGCAGAACTGTATGGGAGAGAGTGTGGTCTACAAAGTAAACTATGGTCCATGCTTAATGGCAAAGACCCAAAATGTGTTTATCCATTGTAGTTGATATGCCACACCAATGAAGGATGTTTATGTGGGAGGTTGTGGGAGGTGTGGGAGGTGGGGCCTATGGGAATCCCTATATATTTTTTGTAACATTTATGTAATCTAAGGATAATTTTTTAAAAATTAAAAAATTAATTAAAAAAAAAGAAATGAAGAGCTAAAAATAATGAGCTAAGTACACAGCTAGAAGTCTAGAAAAGAACAGCAAACAATTCCTAAAACAGAAGGAATGAAATAACAAAATCAAAACAGAAATGAAATTTCAAAGAAAAATAAGTGTAGAGAAGCAACAAAACCAAAATATTGTTCTTTTAGAATATTAATAAAATTGACAAACCCTTAGCTAGACTGACAAAGAAAAATAGAGATCAAATAAATAAATTAAAAATGAAAACAGGGACATTACTACTGACCCGACATAAATAAAAGAAGATCATAAGAGGATTTATGAACAACTGTGCACCAAAATACTAGACAATGTAGAAAAAATGGAAATATTCTTAAGAATGTATGTGCAAACTCTACTGACTTCCAAAGAAATAGAAAACATAAAAACACCAATCACAAATAGAGAGATTGAAACAGTGATCAAGCAACTCCTTAGGATGAAAAGCCTAGGAATAGTTGGTTTCTGAGGTGAGTTCTACCAAGCATTCAAAGAATATGTAAGATCAGTCTTACTCAAACCCTTCCCAAAAATTTAAAATGCCGGAATGCTACCAAACTCATTCTGTGAATCCAATATCTCCCTAATATCAAAGCCAGATAAGGATATTACAAAAATAGAAAATTACTGATCAATTTCCCTAATAAACACTGATTCAAAATTTTCAACAAAATGCTTGCTAATATAATCTAACAACACATTACAAGAATATTTATCATCAAGTGGGTATTATACCAGGCATTCAAGGGCATTTAAATGCAAAAAGAAAAAAAAATCAAATGGCATATAACACCACACTAATAAATGAAAGAAGAAAAAATATGAATCTATCAGTTGATGCAGTGAAGGCAATTGACAAAATATAGCATCAATTTTTTGATAAAAATATTACATAAGGTAGGAATTGAAGGCAACTTCCTCAACATGATAAAGGCCATATATGAAAAACCAACAGCTAACATTGTACTCAATGGTGAAAGTTGAAATACTTTTCCACTGAGATCAGGGACAAGTTAAGGATGCCCGCTGTAACCACTCTTGCTCAATATACACCTAGTGGATCTACCTAGAGCAATCAGGCAAGAAAATAAAAGGAATCCAAATCAGAAAATAGTAAAACATTCACTATTCGCAGATGATATGAATCTATACCTAGAAAGTCCTGAAAATTCTATAACAAACTTCTAAAGCAAATAAACTATTTCAGTTGAGTGTTAGGATACAAGATCAATATGCAAAAATCTGATATTTCTATACACTAGTAATGCACAATCTGAAAAGGAGGTAAGGAAAAAAATACCTTTTACAATAGGTACTAAAAGAATTAAATATTTAGGAATAAACTTAACCAAGAATGTAAAGCACTTGTTTTCAGAAAACAACAATGCATTCCTAAAAGAAATTTTAAAAAGACCTAAATACTCGGAAGAACATCCTATCATCATAAATTAGAAGATGAAATATTGCAATGATAATTCTATTCAAATTGATAAACAAATTCATTGCAATCCCAATGTAAATTCCACCAGCATTTTTAAACAAATGGAAAAACACAATTATCAAATTTATTTGGAAGGGTAAATGGCCCTGAATAGCCTGAAACATCTTAAAAAGGAAATGCAAAGTTCGAGTACTTTCAATTCTGGGCTTTAAAACATATTATCTAGAATCGGTGGTAAAACAAAACAAAACAAAGCAAACAATAAAAAAAAACAGCATGGCATGCATAATGAGAGACACATAGACCAAGGGAACTTACTTGATGGTTCAGAAACATATTCTCACCTCTACAGTCAAGAGATAGTTGATAAGTGTGTCTAACCCACCCAGTTGTATAAGAACAATCTTTTCAACAAATAGTGCTGGGAGAAATATATACCCATAGCCAAAAGAAAGAAAGGGGATCCCTATTTTTACCTTAGCCAAAAACTAACTCAAAATGGACCAAAGAGCTAAATATAAAAACTAGAATCATAAAATTCCTAGAAGAAAATGTAGGAAACAACTTAAGACATGGTGGTAGGTAGTGGTTTCTTAAACCTTACACCAAAGGCATGAGCAATGAAAGAAAACATGGATAAATGGAACATCCTCAAACTTAAACACGTTGGTGATTCAAAGGACTTTGTCAAGAAGATAAAAGGCAGTCCACCCAAATGAAGAGAATATTTGCAAACCACATATCTAATAAGGGTTTGATTTTCATTCTATATAAAAAGATCATAGAACTCTACAGTAAAAGAGCAATCAATCCAATTAAAATGGTTGGTGACAATACTCTGATGACATTATATATTCTCTTTCTTCACTACATTCAATTGATTCATGATATTTCTTTGGACATCTCTGATTAGTTGTTCCATGTTCTGCATCACCTCTGGGTTTTTAGTTTGTTCATTGGACTGGACCATGTTTTCCTGTTTCTTACTAAATTTTGTAAATTTTTTATTGCTATCTAGGAATCTGTTTATCTTTATGGATTTCTTCAGTAGATTAGCTTCTCTCTCTTTTCTATGGTTTAATTTTGTTTTTGTTTTTGTGTGTGCTGTACGGGTTACTTTAACACTTTGTTCCTCTTATTCTATTTCCTTGTTGTTGTCTATTTTCCCTTGAAAAAAAATTAGGACAAGAGAAAAGGAAAGAGGTAAGATGAGAAAAGAATAATGGTAATAATACTAGTAAAAGGCAGAAGAGGAACCATATAGGATGAAGGAAATTGAAAAATTAACACAAGAAAGAAGGATATAAGAATAAGAATAGAAAATTGTAATAAAAACAATGAAACAATAAGCAGAATTGAGAAAAATATATAGAATGAATTAAAAAGCCAGAATCATGAGAAGAATGTTAAAGAAAAAAGAAAAGAAAGAAAGAAAAAACAGCAAAAAAGAATGAAAACAGAGAATAAGGGAGAGAGAAATAGAGTCAAGAAAAATTGAAGGTCTAACAAAAAGGTGTAAAAAAAGAACAGCAACAGAAAACAGAAGACATAAAGATGAGGGAGAGAAAAGAAATATCATGGGCAGAGAAAACCACTAAATGATAGAAAAAATTCAAACAGAGAAACAAAGGAAGGGGAAAGACATCAAACAAGAAAGAAGACAGCAGGAACTCATTTAAAAAACAAGGAAGAAAAAAAAAACATGGAAAACAGACTTCTCTCTTAGACCCCTAAGGACAAACACTCAGTTTGCTGGTGTTCATCAATCAATCACCCTGCAGCCTGCCCTCTTCAGGTTTTGAACCAGATTTTATCAAGTAAATTAAGGAAATTTTAAAAGAAAACTTATTTAAGAAAAAAAAAAAAAGAGATCCAAGAATAGCTAATACAAAAAGAATGTCTATATATTCCCTGTCATAAAATTTCAGCTGGAGGCCTGGTGGATCAATTCTCAAAAAGCCTGGAATCAATCCAGGGATGTAAATGCTAGGCAGGAATTCTTTCACTGAGCTAACCTGTCTACTTAGGTTAATTAGCATTTCCAAAGTCTGTGTGCCCCTTTTCCCTTGGGCAAGTTAGATTCGGTGCATTCTGCTGGAATCCTGCTTATCAGTGGACTGTCTCTGCCTCCTCTCTGATATAAGTCCTCTTTTTATCTAGGTTGCTGGGCCTGATGTCCTGCCTAAGGAGATCCCTCCCTGTGGCTTTTGGGTCACTTCAGATATTCAAGTGGGCACAGCTGGCTAAACTCCGTGAAAAGAAAACACTCTCCACCTTCACAGACCTCTTCCTCCCAGGGAATCTGCCATCATACTCCATTTGTAGCAGGGAGCCAGCAGCATTAACTAGGCTATCCATCCTGAGTGTGGGGTATATGTGCCACTCCCAGCCACAGGGGTAAACAATCTACAATTTTCTCTTGGCTTCCCTATCTCTCCAGTACCTTCCTAGATGACTGAGAGCACCTTCCCCTTCTAGATATATCTAAAGGAGCTGGCAGGGAGGAAGACATCTGCTGTCCTCTACTTTAGATACAATTCACCAGGAGTTTAACCCTTGCTTAATATCTCAGGGTGGAGGAGGGGATCCCTTCATCTTGGCCAGGAATTTTAATAACTCACAGCTTATTGTTTTGACTCCTTCATCTCTCTGTCTCTCACTCTTCTGTGATTTGTGAAGCCATTTTCTGGTTTGCTGTACCTCAAAGCAGGTCCCCAAGGCAGCATAAGGCTCTTTCTCCATTGTTTAAGTGAGAGCTGAGCCTTATCTGCTTAACATGCTGGCCATGTTCCCACAATTCTTAATATATTTTTATGACAGAAGTTGCAAACTTACAAAAAACTCAGGCACATGTGTAGAATTCCCATACAATAACACTTCACCAACACACCACACCATTGTGGAACTTTTAATACATGAGATAATATAATCAGAATATTAGCACTAACAATTGTCCATAGCTTATATGAAGCATATTTTTACATACCCTTCTGTTGTTAACATATCTTTGATATTGATACAAAAATATTACTGAATTGCTGTTAACTATAGTCCATGGGTTGCAATAACTGTATTTTTTCCAATGCTTCTCCACATTCTCACCACCCTGCAATAATTAAATACATACATTCTACTTCACAGGACTTTCCTGCATTTGTACTATTAACTAAAAATTCTCTCCAGCTCTTGGTTCACTATGTTATTCAGTCCCTAGATTATTCTCTCTCTTACTTTCAATTGACATTTACATCCCTAGACTACCCATTTCAGCCACAATCTTATTTTTAAATCAGCTGCTACTCACTATAATGTGATACCATCATCTCTATCCATTTCCACCCATTTAAAGTCAAGTAAACTAAAACTTCTACATACATGATGCACCAGTACTCCCTCACAGCCCTCCACTTATCTCCTAATAATCTATAGTTTAGGTTTTTACTCCATGTGTTTATTCTTTGTATTTAGTTCATATTAGTGAAAACATGCAATATTTGTCATTTTGTGTCTGGTTTACATCACTTAGCATAATGTCTTCAAGATTCATCCATGTTATCATATGGGTCCAACTTATATTTCTTATTATTGCAGCATAGTATTATGTCATACATATATAAAACATTTTACTTATCCAATTATTGGTTGATGGATACTTGTGTTGTTTCCATTTTTTGGCAATTGTGAACAACACCAGTATAAATATCAGTGTGCAGATATTTGTTTGCACCAACATTTTCAGTTATTCTAGATCTATTCTTAGTAGAGGAATTGCCAGAGCATACGGTAGTTTTATATTTAACTTCTTGAGGATCTAACAAGTTGTTTTCTACAGATGCTTCACCATTTTACAATCTCAATAACAGTGAAAGAGTTTTCTTATTTCTCCACATCATCTCCAGCACTTTTGTTTTCTGTTATTTTAAAAATGGCCATTGTGTGTGGTATGAGATGATTTCTCATTGTTGTTTTGATTTGCATTTCCCTAATAGCTAATGATATTGAACATTTTATTGTGTTATTTTGACTATTTGTATTTCACATTGAATAAAGGTCTATTTAAGTCTTTTGCCAGTGTTTAAAATTTTTTGGAAGTATATCATTCATACATAAACATACATAAAAATTAAGTGTATAGTATTAATTGTGCACTTATAGAACAAGCATGCATAACACCTTACAGGGATCCCATTCATCACCCCACCAAAAACTCCTTCCATTTTTGAGAAACATTTGCTACATATGATGAAAAAATATTATCAAAATATTATTACTAACAATAGCCTGTATCTTACATTTGCTGTATTTTTCCCCAAACCACTCCTTTATTATTTTTTAAATATATTTTTATTACAGAAATGTGAACTTACAAAACAATTATGCACATGTGTAGAATTCCCATACAACACCCCTTCACCAACACATCACACCCTAGTGGAACATTTGTTACAGATTATGATATACTAAATGCAAAATCATATCATAATCAGTTTAAAGAAATACAGTTTTCTTGGGGCAAATTCCTGTCTGCTGCAGTCCTCTGAAATTTAGAAAGTAATTTATCTGATTCCAAAACACAAATGACAGACAAAGGGTAAACCTTTTCATTACCATAAGGTGAAATATGGAGGAAAACATGAGTCAGGGGTCCTCTACATTTCAGTAAACCAGCAGGACATACTTCAGTTGATGTCAAAACCTGAGAATCATCTTTAAGGTGATGGTTTCTTTTCCTTGGTGCCTTACAGGAACCCTTCCATTTCCACAGGCTTGCCCAACAGGCATTTTCTTGGTTCCACCCTCATCATACATTTGGGTGTAAACCAAGCTCCAGACCTTACTCTTGAAGAGTATTGGGGTGATTACCACACCTTACACAATCTTTGGGTTAGGGACTTCACACCCCTAGTACAGTGAGGTGAAGACAACATCCTCCCTAACTTTTGGCATATAGGCTCAACCCATGAAGAGCAAAGAGTTGATCATCAGCCCTTGCTAATCCATGGAGGGCAGGTGCAACCCTCTCAGACCTATGGCGTGCTGACCTAAATTGCCCTAATCCTTGAGGAATGTGCTCCAAACTCTCTGTATCCTGGGGTGGCAACACTATACACAAATATTGGGTGGATACTTTCACCTTCTTCAACTGCTTCTGCAAACTCCCCTCTCTGTACGTATGGGTGGGGATCCACTATTGGCCCAGGGTGATGTCTTAATTCTGGATCTTAACTTCCATGGATTTTCTCTTAAAGCTGTTTCTCCTTCAATCTCTCCTTTCTATGTCCCTTTTAGTCCAGGTTGACAGTGGTTTTATTCTTACAGCTCTCTCCAAAAGCTTATTGGTATAGAATGCAAGAAGCAGGTGTACAAGGTATCAGACAGTAAGACTTTCCACAAGTCTTTCTGTGATAATTGGATCTTCAAACCTGATTTACAAGATCCAAGTTTAGTTAATTCATCAAATGAGACACAAGTGTCTAGGAGCTTGATTTCCAGAGGCTTGGAAATTCCATAATCATTTTCTGTTTACTTTGTCCCCAAGAGTTCAGTCCTCAGCATATTTCTCTCATCTAGCATTTTGCAATAAGCTACGAGGAGAAGCCAAATAACATTCTCTGGGTTTACTTTGGAAAGTTCTTCAACTAAATGCCCAGGCTCATAATTTTTCAAATTATTCCTTCCATAAAACAGCAGGAGTTAATCTTGCTAAGTTCTCTGTGACATTAATACACAGATCATGTTTCCTTGAGTTTCCAATAATAGTTTCATCATTTACTTCTAAGGCCTCATAAATAGTCTCTTTAGCATCCATTGCACAATTATTTCCTTCTAAGGCCTTATAAAAAATAACTTTGCTCTTGATATTATTATCAACAGAGCAAAGAAATCTAAGTCTTTTCCATCAAGCATCTCACAAGTCCTCCAAAAATAGTCCTTACCCATTTATAAGACTATTCCAGCACTTTGGCAGTTGAAAAAGCACTTCCCAACTCCTTGGTACCACATTTTGTATTAGTCAGTCAAAGGGGTGCTGATGCAAAATACCAAAAATGGTTTTGTTTTTATAAAGGGTATTTATTTGCATTAGAACCTTACAGTTACCATGCCACAAAGTTTAAATTCCTTCACTCACCAAATTCTACTGCCATGTGTTGGAGAAAGATGGCTGCCGACCTCTGTAAATTTTCAGGCTTACTGGGTTTCTATCTTCCCAGGGCTTGCCTCTCTCCTGGCTTAGCTGCTCTATTATATCTAAAAAGCCAGCTGTAGGCTATTAGGTGAAAGAATTGTTTCTCTTTCCGGGGCCTTCTCTCTTAACTCATGACCAAGATCCTTTATGTGCTTACTTCCTGGGGCTCCAGATAAGAATCCAGGATTAAAATTCCAACATCAAAATTCCAACACTGTCCTTTGCCATGTCTTTTATCTTTGAGTCCCCACCCACCAAGGAATGTAAACTGAACACCCTATTGATGTGGCCTATTCAAAGCCCTAATTTTAATTTAATCATGCCCACAGGAACACACTCATTTACAAACATAATCTAAAATATATTTTTGTAATTCATAAATAATACCAAAATACAACAGTGAATAAAAATACAGTGATAAAAATACACTGGAAGCACAAAACAGCAGATTTGAACAGGCAGAGGAAAGATTTAGTGATGTGGGAGACAGTAGTACATCTGAAATCAAACAGATAATAGAACAGGTAGATAAAAGGATAGAAAAAATCTCAGCTGAGGCTTAGTGATTTGATTGAAAATGAAACACAAACATACACATTATAGGCATCACAGAGGGAGAATAGAAGGGAAAGGGGACAGAAGGAGTGTTAGAAGAAATAATGGCTGTAATATTCCAAGCGCTATTTATGGAGATTTATGTTCATTTCCAGGACATGCAGCACAAACTTAACAGTATAAATCCTAACAGGCCTACTACAAGACAAGAACTTGTCAAATTGTCCAATGCTCAAAACAAACAGAGAATACTGAAAACAGCAAGAGAAAGGAGAACCATCACATACAAGGAAAGCTTGATAAGATTATGTGCTGATTACTCATCTGAAACCATGGAGGAAAGAAGACAGTGACATGATATAGTGAAGGTGCTAAACTAAAAACTTCCAGCCAAGAATTCTCTCTCCAGCAAAGATAAAATAAAAAATGAGGGAGAGTCCAAAATATTCACAGTAAAACAGAAATTAAGAGAATATGTCAATGAGAAACCAGCATTTCAAGAAATACTAAAGAGATTTCTGCAGGTGGAAAGGAAAAAAAACAGGAGAGAGGGAGATGGAAGAAAGAATAAGAACAATTAAAAAGATAAAAATAGAAATAAAAACAATATATAGCATACATAAACCTAAAGAAAAAATACCTAAAGTAAGTAATTCCTTGAGAGTAATAATTCATGTTAATGGAATAAACACACTAGTCAAGAGACATAGATAGGCAAAATGTATAAGGAAATACGACCCATCAATATGCTGTATACAAGAAACTCAATTTAACCCAGGGATTCAAGGAGGCTGAAAGTGGAAAACATTTCTACAAGCAAACAATAAACAAACAAAAAAAAATGGTGGGAGTAGCAATACTAACAGACAAAACAGACTTTAAATGTAAAACTATTGTAAGAGACAAAGAAGGACACTATATATTAATAAAAGGGGTAATCTTCCAAGAAGAAAGAGTAGTCATAAATATTTATGCCCCAAACCAGGAAGCCTCAAAATACAAGAGGAAAACATGGGAAAAAATAAGTCAATAAACAGATGCTTCTACAGTTATAATAGGAGATTTTAACAAGCCATTATCACCATTAGACAGAACATTTCTACAGAGAATCAAGAAAGAAACAAAGACTTTGAATAATACATTAGAGGAATTTGACCCAATACACATATATATAACATTACATCCAAATACAGTGGGATATACATACTTCTCAAGGGCAAATGGATGGTTCTCTTGGATAGACCACAAGCTAGGCCATAGAACAACACTCACTGAAATCAGAAAGATCAAAATTATTCGAAGAAATTTCTCAGAACACAATGGAATGAAGCTGGAAATCAGTAAGAGGCAACAAACCAGATTAGGCACAAAGACATTGAAGTTAAACAATACATTCCTAGACAAGCAGTGGGTCAAGGGGGGAAATCTCAAAGAAACCAGTAGCTACCTTGAAATGAATGAAACAGGCAAAACAACTTATGAAACTTATGTGATGCAGCAAAAGAAATACTGAGAGGGAAATTTATAGCCATAAATACAATTATTAAAAAAGAAGGAAGAGCTAAAATCAAAGAGTTAACTGCCCACTGGAGGAATTAGGAAAAGAACTATAAACTAATTCACAGGAAAAAGGAAAAAAGAAATAAGAGAGATCAGAGTAGAACTAAATGAAATTGAAAATAGAAAAGCACCAAAAATAAATAAACAAAACCAAAAGCTGGTTCTTTGAGACTGATACAATTGACAAACCCTTAGCTAGACAACAATGATAAAAATAGAGAAAGATGCAAATGCATAAAAGTAGAAATGAGGAAGGAGTTATTCACCGCTGACCCCACAGTATATAGAGTATCATAAGAGGATACTTTGAAAAATTATATGCCAACATATGGATAATTTAGAAGGAATGGGCAAATTCCTAGAAACACACAAGCAGCCTACATAGACAAAAAAAGAAATTGATGAACACAACAGTGCTATCACAAGAAAAGAGATAGAATTACTCATCAAAAGCCTCCCAACTAAAAAGAGCCCAGGACCAGGCAGCTTCACAGGTGAATTCTAACAAACATTCTGGAAAGAACACATATCCTGCTTAAAGACTTCCAAAAATTAGAAATACAGGTAACACTGCCTAACTCATTCTATGGTGCCAACATCAACCTAATACCAAAGCAAACCAAAGATGCCAAAAGAAAGGAAAACTATAAACCCATTTTTCTAATGAACTTAGATGCTAAAATCCTCTAAAAAAATTCTTGTTAACCTTATTCCAAATCTCATCAAAATAATTATACAGTGTGACCAAGTGGCCTTCTTCCCTGTTATGCAGAGATGTTTCAACATAAGAAAATCAATATAATACACCACATAAACAGATTGAAAGATATAAAACCACATGATCATCTGTACAGATGAAAAAAAATCATTCAAGAAAATACAGCAAACTTACTTGATAAAAACAATACAAAAGATAGGAATAGAAGGAAAATTCTTCAACAAGATAAAGGCCATATGTGAACAACTCACTTTGAACATCATATTCAATGCTGAAATACAAAAAGTTTTCCCTCAAAGATCGGCAAGACAAGGATGCCCACTTACAAAATTAAAACTTTTGCACCCCAAGAAGATTGTGAAGAAAGTGAAAAGTATGCCTAACCAATGAGAAAAAATGTTTGGTAACCATATATCTGATAGGAGCCTAAAATCCAGTATATATAAAGAAATCCTGCACCTTGAAAATAGAAAAGAGACAATAAACCCAAGTGATCTAAATAAATACTTCTCCAAAGAAGAAAGAGAAATGACTAAAAACTTCTTTGAAAATTAAATGAAAAAATAGTGAGACTCTGGGGAGTGAGTGGGGGAAGGTTCCATGGTACAGACTGAACACTTGATATTGAAGTGATAAAAGTTAAAATGTAAAAAAAAATTTTTTTCCCCATTTTTTGAATATCCCAAACCTTTGCTTTTTTTTTATTTTTAGGTTTTTTTTTGTTTCCATGTATTTTATCTCTTACATTTAAACTTATCATTATTATTTCATTTTCCTATTAATTTTATTTAGCTTTTGCATTGGCTTCATCTTTAAAGAAGCTTTGGATCATAGAAGGGTTACAACTGGGGTGGGTGAGGATCATTGGTGGGGGGTGTGAGGGATGGGGGGTACATGGGAGGAAGTTCACCTGAACTTATGAAAAAGGTATAAAAATTGTTCAAATACTCACAGGGCATGGTCACAGTGAGTGGAAAATCGCTCAATAAATGAGAGAATACTGAATTTCCATCCTGGAGAGCTCTGCCACATTCTCCAAGGGAGCAGCAACAGTCCCCCAGGTACAGGGGCAGTGTCTGGCAAAGGAGGATGATCCACTGATGGGCTCTTGTTATTGATGAATAGCCTTATGAGTCTTTGCTCTTGAAATTGAAACTTAGACTATTGTTATGGGTTGCCTAAGGTTTGCCTCCTTAGAGCTTCCTTGCTGCTCAAATGTGGCCTCTCTCTAAGCCAAACTCAGCATATGAATGCATTACCTTCCTCCCAGTGTGCAATATGACTCCTGGAGATGAGCCTCCCTGGCAATGATGGATTACTACCAAGTGCCAACTGGTAATACAACTGGAAAAAGACCTCAAATAAAAAGGGGAAAAGTTAAAGACAAATGAGTTCATATGGCTAAGAGACTTCAAACTGAGTTGGGAGGTCATCCCAGAGGTAACGCTTATGCACATCTTAGTAGGACCTCTTAGGCTTCCAATGTGGATATCACCCCAAATTGAGGGGCTCCTGAGGGATCTGGAGACACCCAGGTCCTGTATCAGGGTGGATAGATCCAGAGTTAAATGCCTTATCAGGGGACCCTACTTTGGAATCTGTTCTCCTGTGAGTGACAGAGTTGGATTCAAATATATCTTCCCTGCACATGGTCCACCTGTCCCTTCTATTCAAACCTATATGTCATGCTAGAGTTTGTAGGTGTATTTCCAGAGACTGGAGTCTTTCAGCTGTCCATGTGCCAGCTGGGCATGGAATCTCAGTGGAGATGCAACTCCTACTCTACAGCTCCATGGACACACCCAGGTCACCAGGTGGGGAGATGATGATGAACAACAGCCAAAATAGGGAATGAGAGAGTCTGCAGCTGCAGACTGGATAATCCCATCCATTTTATCCATGGGATATAAGTCCCCTCTCACTTGGAAGTGGAGTGAACATAACCATCCCAGACTCCTCTGGATTGAGGGAGAGCTATGGACTAGAGTGGTCTTACTGGTATTCTGTTATAGATATATTGTAATTCATGCAATGGAAGAAATTACAACATTAATGTGGAGCCAGTGGCCACTGGATGCTTTGGGGGCAGGGAGTGGGAAAAGCAGTTGTAATACAGGGGCTTTTTTGGGACTTGGGAATTATCCTGAGTGACATTGCAATGACACTGTAGGTCATTTTATATCAGCATAGAACATGCAGGACTGTTTGGGAGAGATTGTGGTCTACAATGTGAACTATAGTCCATTCTTAGTGGCAAAGCCCCAGGGTGTGTATGTCCATTGCAGATGATGTGCCACACTAATGAAAGATGTTTATGTGAGAGGTTGTGGGAAATGTGGGAGATGGGATCATGGGAATCCCTATAATTTTTTGTAACATTTATGTAATCTAAGTATCTTTTAAAAATAAAAAAATATTAAAAAAAGAAAAATTAAAAATATAAAAAGAGAATTAAAGACAATATAGAGCATATATAAACCTAAAGAAAATGTGGCTAACATATATAATGCCTTGACAGTAATAACAATGAATGTTAAAGGAATAAAGTCTCCAGTCAAAAGACACAGATTGGCAGAGTGGATAAGGAAATATGACCATTAATATGCTGTATACAAGAAACCCAACATAATACCAGGGATTCAAGAAGACTGAAAATGAATTAGTGGAAAACATTTCTACAAGCAAGCAATAACCAAAAAATGGTGGGAGTAGTGACACTAACAAAGAAAATAGACTTTAAATGTAAAATTATTGTAAGAGACAAAGAAGGTCACTATATATTAATAAAAAGGGTAAACTTCCAAAAAGAAAGAACAGTCATAAACATTTATGCCCCAAGTGAGGGTGCCTCAAAATACAGGAGGAAAACACTGGAAAAAAGAAGTGGAGAAATAGATGCCTCTACAGTTATAGTGGGGGATTTTAATAAGCCATTATAACTATTAGAGAGAACATCCAGACAGAGAATAAATAAAGAAACAAAGACATTGAATAATACATTAGACAAATTTGACTTAATAGAAATATACATAACATTACACCCAAATACACTGGGATATGCATACTTCTCAAGGGCGCATGGATCATTCTCTTGGATAGACCACAAGGTAGGCCGTAGAACAATTCTCACTGAAATCAGAAAGATCAAAATTATACAAAGCAATTTCCTTGACCACAATGGAATGAAGATGGATATCAATAAAGGGCAGCAGATCAGATTAGGCACAAAGACATGGAAGTTAAGCAACACACTCCTTGACAAGCAGTGGGTCAAGGAGGAAATGTCAAAGAAATCAGTAGGTACCATGAAATGAATGAAAATGACAAAACAAGATATCAAAACCTATGGGATGCAGCAAATCAGTACTGAGAGGTAAATTCATAGCCATAAATACAATTATTAAAAAAGAAGGAAGACGCAAAATCAAAGAGCTAACTGGACACCTGGAGGAATGAGAAAAAGAACTACAAACTAACTCCAAAAGAAATAGGAAAAAAAAACAGAGATTAGAGCAGGAGTAAATAAATTTGAAAGTAGAAAAGCACCAGAAAAAGTAAATATAACCAAAAGCTGGTTCTGTGAGATTAATAAAATTGACAAATCCTTAGCTAGACAATAATGATAAAAATAGATAAGATGCAAATGCATAAAAGAACTATTAAGAAAAGGGTTAACACCACTGACCCCCACAGAAATAGAATATCATTAGGGGATACTTTGAAAAATTATATGCCAACATATGGATAATTAAGAGGAAATGGACAAATTCATAGAAACACACAAGCAGTGTACATAGTGAAATAAGAAATTAATGAATTCAACAGGTCTGTCATATGTAAAGAGATAGAATTACTCATCAAAAGCTTCCCAACTAAAAAGAGCACAGGACCAGTTGGCTTCACAGGTGAATTCAAACAAACATGCTGGAATATACTAAGATAAATCATGCTTAAACACAAAAATTAGAAATAGAGGGAACATTGCCTAACTCATTCTATGATGCCAACATCACCTTAATACCAAAGCCAACCAAAGACATCACAAGAAAAGAAATCTATAGACCAATTTCTCTAATGAACCTAGATGATAAAATCCTCAAAAAAATGCTTGTTAACAGTATTCCAAATCAAATCAAAAGAATTATACAGCATAACTAAATGGGTTTCATCCCTGATATGCAAAGATGGTTCAACATAAGAAAATCAATATAATACACACATAAACAATTGAAAGATAATAAAACACATGATCATCTCTATTGAAGAAAGAAAAATCATTCAAAAAATACAGCAAACTTTTGTGATAAAAACACTACAAAAGATAGGAATAGAAGGAAACTTCCTCAACAAGATAAAGGGTATATATATGAAAATCTCACTTCTAATATCATATTCAAAGCTGAAATACAAAAAGTTTTCCCTCTATGATTGACAAGAAAAGGATGCCCACTTTCATTGCCTCTATTTAGGATTGTGTTAGAAGCACTTGCTCGAGTACTTATGGAAGAAAAATTATAAAAGACATCCATGATTGGAAATGAAGGAGTAAAAATTTCACTATTTGCAGATGACATGATCTTATAGAGAGAAAGCCCTGATAAATCTAAAACAAAGTTTCTACAGCAGGTTAGAAGAGCCATGTGCAAAATCAGTAGCATTTTTAGACCAAAAATTAGCAATTTGGGGAAGAAATTAAGAAAATAATCCCATTTACAATAACAATTAAATGCATAAAAAACCTAGGAATAAATTTAACTAAAGGTGTAAATGACTTATATGCAGAAATATACACCATACTGTTAAAGGAAATCAAAGAAGACTTAAAGAAATGGAAGAATATTCCCTCTTCATGGATAGGAAGACTAAACATCATTAAGATGTCTATCCTACTCAAACTGATCTACAGATTTAATGCAATCCCAATAAAAATCATTGCAGCATTTTTTAATGAATTGGGAAAACTCAATATGAAATTTATTTGAAAGGGCAAGAGACCACAAAAAAACCAAAGACATAAGGAAAACAAAAATGAAATTGGATGAACCACATTACCTGATTTTAAAACATACTGTAATGTTACAGGAGTCAAAACTGCATGATATGGCACAAGGTTAGACATACTGACTAATAGAACAGATATGAGAGTTCTGATATACATTCTCATATAAACTGTTATCTGATATTTCACAAGGCCACCAAAATCACACATCTGGGCAAGAATGGCCTCTTCATTAAGTGGTTTGTGGAGAACTGGATATCCATATCCAAAAGAATGAGTAGGAACACCATCTCACAACTTACACAAAAATTAACTCAGGGTGGATCAAAGATCTAAATATAGGAGCCAAGACCATGAAGATCTTGGAAGTTAATGTAAGGAAAGCATCTTCAGGATCTTTTAATAGGAAATGGATTCATGAACTTCACACCCAAAGAATGAAAAGTGAAAGAAAAATATATAAATTGGACCTTCTCAAAATTAAAACATTTGCACCTCAATGAGATTGTCAAGAAAGTGAAAAGTCTGCCTACCCAATGACAGAAAATGTTTGGTAAGCATATATCTGATAGGAGCCTAATATCCAGCATATACAAAGAAACCCTGCACCCCCAAAATAAAAAAAGACAATTAACCCAAGTGATCTGAAATAGACACTTCTCCAAAGAAGAAATACAAATGACTAAAATATATATGAAAACATGCTGAACATCAGTAGCTATTAGGGAAATGCAAATCAAAAGTACAATGAGATATCATATTACCCATTAAACTGGTGGCTATTAAAAAAACAGAGGACTACAAGTGTTGGAGTGGATGTGGAAGAAAAGGAACCCTCATACACTGCCAGTGGGAATGTAGAATGGTGTAGGCTTTGTGGAGGACAGTTTCGCACTTCCACAAAAAATTAACTATAGATCTACTATATGATCCAGCAATTCCACTGGTGGGTATATACCCAGAATTATTGAAAGCAAGTACACAAACAGACATATGCACACCCATGTTCATAGTGGCATTATTCACTATTGCCAAAAGTTGGAATCAACCCAAATGTCCATCAACAGATGCATGGATAAACAAAATGTAGTATATACATACAATGGGTTATTACTCAGCTGTAAGAAGGAATACAGTGCTAACACATGGGATAACATGGATGAATCTTGAGGACCTTGTATTAGTCAGCTGAAGAGGTGCTGATACAAATTACCAGAAATTGGTTGGTTTTTATAAAGGGTATTTATTTGGGGTAGACATCCACAGTTACCAAGCCATAAAGTATAAGTGACTTGCCTCACCAAAGTCAATTGTCAAGTGTTGGAGTAAGATGGCTGCTGATGTCTGTGAAGGTTCAGGTTTTCTGGGTTTCCCTCTTCCCATGGCTTGCTTGTCTCTGTGTTCAGCTCCTCTGCTATCTCCACAAGGTCAGCTATACACTATGAGGCTCTCTAGGCTTTACCTCTCCCCTTAAGCCCAGCTGCATACTATCAGGCAAACAGCTTGTTTCTCTTCCCAGGGCCTTCTCTCTTTCCTCACAACCAAGCTCCTCTGTGTGTTCAGTTCCTGGGGCTCCAGCATTAAATCTCAGCATCAGATCTCAAATATCAAAAAATCTCCAACTCTGTCCTTTGACATGTCTTTTATCTTTGAGACCCCACCCACCAAGTGGTGGGGCTCAACACCCTAATGACATGGCCCAATCAAATCCCTAATCATTACTTAATCATGCCAGATGAACAGAAAAGTTTACAAGCATAATCCAATATCTATTTTTGGAATTCATAACTATATCAAACTTCCAAACTGTTACAGACCTTAGATTGAGTGAAATGAGACAGGCATTGAAGGACAAATATTATATGACCTCATTGATATGAATCAAGCAAATTGAACAAACTCACAGAACTACAGGCTGGAAGATAGGTATACAGGAAATTGAAAGGGAGAAGAAAGTTCTGAGCCAATGCCCATACAGACAAAATCTATGATAAGATGGAAGTGTATATTTGTTCAGTGGAGGGATATGATAGTGGTGTAGTGATAATATTGGATTGGGTTGTGTGGGTTTGAGAGGGGGATAGGGTGGGGAGAGTGGGATGGACAGTCCATGGGCCTGAGTTAGGGATATGGGGAGGGAGCAGATGAACACTGGGTATTGGTGGGTACATGGTTGAATCTGCAATTTTGGGAAAGCTCTTTTGGCAATATGACAAAGAAGCATTACTGCTTAAGGGTTTTCAATTGGGGAGCATTCAGAACTGGGTGTATCTGGGGCAGGCTTTCAGGGAGTGTGCAAGTGATCTTTTTGTCATAGTGTGAATTATTAGTGGATGGAGACCCGCATAATGAGTGGGAAGGAATTAGATAGACTACCTTGTTGGGAGTATTTTTTATCTCATCCATCATATCTTTCCTTCCATAGGGTCAGTTACATTTCTTTGAAGACTTTCAAATTGTTCTTTATGCTCACAGTGTCTTCTTAATATCCTTTATTGCTTTAGTCATATTTTCTTTCAATTCTTTGAATTGATTTAGATTTGTGTGATTACCAGTGATTAATTTTCTTAAACCCTAAATCTCTTCAGGATATTTGGTTTGTTCCTTTGGTTGGGCCATCTCTTCTTGTGTCTTAGTATGGCTTCTAATCTAATTTCTTGTTGATGTCTACAGTCTGATATGTTGATGAATTTACTCTGATGTCCAATTTCTCTCTTTTGTCTATTATTGTTTTTTCACAGCCCTTTCATATTTGGTCCAACTTATCCTAAGTCTTTAAAATTGCCCAGGTTAACTTACCAAAATCATGCCAGGGACTCATTAATGGGGAATGCTCTTTCTCCAACAGGGTGGGGTAAATAGAGCTCTAAAACCAGATTCTGTCCAGGTAGTTTCCTGATGGGCCAACAGATGGTGATTAGTGGTGCACATTTCCACAGAGGTGTGTCTCTAGGTTTTCCTTTGTTTTTTTCTGACCAAAGCTGAGATTCAAATCAGGATTTGCTGGCCGAATTCACTAATGAAAATCACCTCAACTCCCCATCCCATTTCCCTTGTAATAGCTGGCAGGCAGGATGACATCTGCTCCTCTTTCAGTCAGCTGAAATGAGCTAGGGGTTTTAACCCCCTGAATATTTCAGGGATGGGTGAGGCAAGCCCTTCCTGCAGCCGTTAGGTTTAGTAACTCACAATTTGTTGTTTCAACTTCTTCATCTCTCTATCCCTCAGCATCCTGGGAGTTGGGAATCACTGTCCTGATCTGCTGACCACCAAAGCAGATCCCTTGGGCAGGCTATTGCTCTTTCTCCATTGTTCTTATTAGAGCTGAGCCTTTCTGACTGATCAGATGCCTTGTTCCCTTTTTGATTATATTATTTTGGCCATTGGTGCTATATGACAATCTTATTTATATTACACCTGGGTTAAGAAAATTTTATATATTAGTGCAAGCAGACCCATGTTATATATAGTATGGATATCTTGAATCATTAGACATGCTCAATGGCATGCTAGATGCAGGTAGTTAAGGACCAATAACCGGCAATCTCCTCTGTCCATTCCTTAGGCATAATTTTCGGATTATCTATCGATTATTTGAGCATTAAGTTGATTTTGATCTGCCCCAAATAGTGAGATTATGTGGGTCAGTAAGAATACACTATGAACCAAACAGCCTGCAAAAATACTAAAACTCATAGATAAGGTGGACATTGATATCCTCCTGCAATTTCGAAAGTCCATTTGTCATGTTTAGCTCTTTCATATAGGCACAGTGTACACATTACCAGTGAGGCTGCAGTGGAGGTGCTGAACTCTTGCTGGGAATTATCATGGTATTATGGGAATCTGTGTGCACTGATTGATGAGAAGTGGCCCTATAAACATCTCAATTTTAAGAAGTTCTCAATAAGTAGCCAAGACTTGTCATGCTCACTAAAAGGACTCCAAGAGGCATATTTAGAAATATCCAAAGCCTGTAATCAAAACCAATCGACCTGGGAAAAGGGACATGGCTTTGTAAAAGGCTGATTGTGCCAATTCTAAGGTGCATCGTTGGGGCTCTCTCCAGTGTAAAGTACTAGATGTACATGTGATTTTGTATATTGGCTGTAATGAGAGAGAGAATTATGATGAGTTCCCTCCAGAAAATGAATAATCTTCATAGGGGTTATGCATGTCTGAGGTGGGTTTTTCTTTTAACGGTGGTGGGAATCTGACTGTCATTAAATGGCCAGATGATGCCATGAATTTGACAGAATTTGATGGCCTTTTTATTTATCATAGTGATATTGCCCAGGTTCAGTTTTATAAATGATGTGTGAGTGTGGCTAGGTCATCTGGGGCTCCCTCTTTAGATTTGCCCTTTAATTTGATATCAGCTATAATGTGACAGAACTAATCTGGTTTTTTAAAGATCATTTGTTAAGAACTTAGAGGCAGCATATTGGCCAGTCACAGCAAAGTAATTGCTCATGCCCCTGAGTATGTATTTTATTAATTACATGATTTTAGGAATAGGAGTTTGATTGGCATGATTTATGCATTAGTGTTGGTATAATTGATGATTAACTGCCCTTCCTGGGAGGAGGCTTAAGGAAATGGAAAGAAAGTAAGATGGATGATGAGGCAAACTGAAAAGTTTTAGAATCATGACAAAGCTTTCATAGATGCCCTTTATCAGGTTTTGATCATTACTTTCTTTATTATTTATTCATTCATTTATGTCTTTGATTATATATGGAAAATTTTGATTTGTATATATATAAACTCAAAATAATCCATTTTAATCATTTTCAGGTGTACAATTCAGTGATGTAGTTACATTCAAACTATTGTCCTACCATTTCCCTCATCCCTTCCCCCAAATTTTTTCATCACATCAAACAGAAACCCTTACCCATTAAACAACTAATCCCCCTTCTTTTCCTCAGAGCCTATGATAACCTCCAATCTACTATCACTCTCTATGAAACCTGCTTATCCTCAACACTACGTATAAGCAAATTCATACAATATTTTTGCATTTTGCTTACTTCATTCAACATGATACCTTCACATTTAGACATGTTTTTTCATGCATCAGAACATCATTCCTTTTCACATCTGATCAATATTACAATGTCTGTATATACTACATGTTGTTTATTGATTTTCCATTGATGGCTACTAGCGTTGCTTCCAAATTTTGGCTATTATGAATAATGTTGTTATAAATATTGACATGAAATTTTTTTCCTATGTTTGTATATGTTCAAGTTTTGGGGAATTTAATAAGAAGTGGGGTTACCAGGTCATATGATTAATGTATGTTTAACTTACTGAGGAAAGATTAAGGTGATTTCTACAGTGGCTACACCATTTAGCAATGCCACCAAAAATGTATGTGTTCCAATTTTTCCATAACCTTACTAATACTTGCTATTTTCTGTTATTATTTTTATTTTTATTCATTTTTTTCCTATGATGTTCTTTCTTTCCTGTTTATTTTATATTTATTTTTATTTTTTTTATTGTGGGTAAAAATTGAATTTTTCACAATATATACCAATATTTGTAAAATGATATATAAATACATAGGCATATATGTACTTTTGCTTACATAAATGTTATTTTGTTAAAGGTGCTTAGATTATCTAAATATTACTCAGAAATTACAGGGATTCCCATGTTCCCCACCTCCCACACCTCCAACAACATCCCACACCACCATCGTTCATCAGTTTGGCACAAAACCCGCAATGGATATACATATCTTGGGGCCTTGTCACCAAGCATAGACCACAGTTCACATTATAGACCACACTCTGTCCCACACAGTTCTGCATGGTATACAATGATGCTAAATGGCCTACATCCATCACCACAATGCCACTCAGGACAACCCCCAATTCCCAAAAAAGCCCCTGTCTTTCAACTGCCCCACCCTCCCTGCCCCATAAATGTTCAGTGGCCACCAGTTCCACCTCACTGTTACAATTCCTTCCATTGCTTGAATCCCAATAAGTCTACAACAGAACACCACCAATTCCACTCTAGTCCATAGCTCCTCCCCCAATCCTGAGGGGACTGGGATGGTGATGTCTACTCCACCTCCGAGAGAGAGAGGGCTTATATCCCATGGATACGGTGGATGGGATTATCCTGCCTGCAGCTGCAGGCCCGCTCCATTCCCTGGGAAGGCCGTTGCCCATCATCGTCTCCTCGCCAGGTTACTTGGATGAGTCCATTGAGCTGTATGGTAGGAGTTGCAGCTCCACTGTGATTGCAGGAACAGGTGCCACATAGGTAGGCCAGAGACTTCAGTCTCTGGAAGTACGCCTAACAACTCCAGCATCACATATAGGTTTGAATAGAAGGGACTGATGGACCACGTGCAGGGAGGACATATTTGAGTCCAACTCTGTCACTCTCAGGAGCACAGATTCCAATGAAAAGCCAACTAATTAGGCATCAATCTCTGGGACTATCCCCACTTATATAGGACCTGGGTGTCTCCAGAGCCCTCAGGGGTCCCTCTCTGTGAGGTGATATCCACTTTGGTGTTCTATGAGATTCTACTGAGGTGTGTGTAAGCATTACCTCTGGGATGACCTCCCAACTCTCTTTGAAGTCTCTTAGCCACGTGAACTCATTTCTCTTTACCTTTTCCCCCTTTTATTCAAGGTCCTTTTCCAATTGTGTTGCCAGTTGGCACTTGGTAATAATCACTCACTGGCAGGGAGGCTTATCCCAGGGAGTCATGTCCCACGTTGGGGGGAAGGTAATGCATTCATATCCTGAGTTTGGCCTAAAGAGAGGCCACATTTGAGCAACAAGGAGGCTCTCAGGTGGCAACACTTAGGCACCCCATAACAGTAGGCTAAGTTTCAATTAAAAGAGCAAATACCCATAAGGCTAGTCCTCAATAACAAGAACCCATCAGTGTGCCATCCTCTTTTGCCAGACACTGCCTCTCCACTCAGGGGCTGTTGCTGCTCCCTTGGGGAATGTAGCAGAGTTCTCCAGGCTGGGAATTCAGATTCCCTCATTTATTGAGTAATTGTCTAACCACCGTGACCATGCCCCATCTCTTGATCATTTGAACAATTTTATATATCTTTCATGTATATTCAGATGGACTTACTCCCATGAATCCCCCATCCCAGACAACCCCCACCATTGATCCTCTGCAGCCCTCCTTGTAACCCTTCTGTGATCTAAACTTCCCTAACATGAAGCCCATAAAGTAACAAAATACAATTAATTGGAAAAGGAAATAATAATAATAAGCTTAAATGCAAGAGATAAGTACAAGGAAACTCAGAAGAAATAAAAAGAAACTAAACTAAAGATACAATATAATTAGCAAATTGGGACATTCAAAAAAATGGGGAAAAAAAAACAAAAAAAATCCTTTTTTAAAAGAAATTATTCTTTTTCCTTTATCACTGCATTATCGGATGTCCAGTGTACTGTGACACTTTACCCCTCTCATTCCCCAGTGTCTCCCAAATTTTGATTTAATTTTCAAAGAAGTTTTAGGTCACAGCAAAGTCACACACGGAACAATAGAGACTCCCACGTACCCAACCTACCTCCCCCTTTCCCACCCCATATTAAAATCTTCTTTTTTAATGGATGTTAGCATTGTTATAACTGTTAAACAAATAGTAACATACAGCAACTAAAAATTGTCAATGGTTTACAGCATAGTTTACAATTTAGACTGTACTGTTTAATAATTTTTGATGATATTTACCATGTCCTGTGTCCATTAGTAAGGTAATGAAGAATATTTCCCATGACCACTAAATACCCCATTTGATCTTTTCTCTTCATTCCACCCCATCCCCTGGGACATATGACTCTTCCCTGTCTTGGTCCATGGGATGACAAGATTCATAGTTACATGCCCTGGGTATTCTAACCTGCCCTTCCTAATCTGCACACCTGCTAACCCTGCACCACCGAACCCAGTAAAATCACTACCCACTTGTCCTATCCTTCAATATGTAACTATCCTCTATCAATTTACCATTGATTATGTCCATATGGGTGATGGCTCACAACCTACCCTTCTCTCTGTCACTCTTGTTAGACTATCTTTCAGTCAGTGGATCTCAGAAACTGTTAACATTCTTCAATTCAAATCAATGAGGTCATAAACTGTTCATCCTTCAATGCCTGGCTTGCTTCACTCAACATAAGGTCTTCAAGATTCATCCACGTTATTCCATATGTTAGCACTTTATTCCTTCTAACAGCTGAGTAATATTCCATTGTATGTTTGTGCCACATTTTGCTTATCCATTCATCTGTTGATGGGCACCGGGGCTGATTCCAACTTTTGGCAATTGTAAACAATGCCTCTGTGAACATTGGTGTGCATATATCTGTTCGTGTCTTTCTTTCAATTCTTCTGGGTATGTACCCAGTAGTTGAGTTGCTGGATCATAGGGAACATCTATTGTTAGTTTTCTGAGGAATTGCCAATCTGTCCTCCACAGTGGCTGGACCATTCCACAATCCCACCAGCAGTGGATGAGGGTTCCTATTCCTCCACATCCTCTCCAACACTTATATTCTGCTGTTTTTTTAGTAGCTGCTATTCTGATGGGTGTAAAATGGTATATCATTGTGGTTTTGATTTGCATTCCCCTAATAGCTAGCGATGTCTAGCATTTTTTCATTTGCTTTTTAGCCATTTGTATTTCTTCCTTGGAGAAGTGTGTTTTCAGGTCACTTGCCCATTTTTTAAATGGGTTGTTTGTCTTTTTATTTTTGAGGTGTAGGATTTCTATATATATGCAGGATATTTGGCTCCTATCAGATATATGATTGCCAAATATTTTCTCCCATTTGGTAAGCTGCCTTTTTATTTTCTTAATAACATCCTTTGAGGTGCAGAAGTTTCTTATTTTGATGAAATCCCATTTATTTTTTCTCTTGCTGGTGATGCTTTGGCTGTGAAGTTCATGAAACCATTTCCTATCACAAGGTCTTGTAGATGCTTCCCTTCATTATCTTCCAAGGTCTGTATGGTTTTGGCTCTTATATTTAGATCTTTGTACCATCTGGAGCTGATTTTTGTATAAGGTGTGAGATGGTATTCTTCTCTCATTCTTTTGGATATGGATATCCAGTTCTCCAAGCACCACTTGTTGAAGAGGCCATTCTCTCCCAACTGAGTGGGCTTGGTGGCCTTGTTGAATATCAGATGACGGTATATGCGAGGATCTATATCAGAACTCTCAATTGGGTTCCATTGGTTAGTAGGTCTATCCTTGTAACAATACCATGTGGTTTTGCTCACTGTAGCTTTGTAGTATGATTTAAAGTCTGGTAATGTGATACCTCCAACTTCACTTTTCTTTTTCAATATGTCTTTGGCAATTTGGGGCCTCTTACCTCTCCAAATATATTTTGTGGTTAGTTTTTCCAGTTCCTTAAAAAATACAGTGTTGATTTTTTGGGATTGCATTAAATCTGTAGATTACTTTGGGTAGAATAGACATCTTGATGATGTTTAGTGTTCCTATCAATGGACAGGGAATATTTTTCGATTTATTTAAGTCTTCTTTGATTTCCTTTAACAGTTTTGTGTAGTTTTCTGTATGTAAGTCCTTTACATTTTTAGTTAAATTTATTCCTAGGTATTTGATTCTTTTAGTTACTAATGTAATTGGTATTTTTTTCTTGATTTCCTCCTCAGATTGCTCGTTATTGGTGTACCGAAATACTACTGATTTTTGAGCACTGATCTTGTATCCTGCAACATTACGGAAGTCATTTATATTATCTAGAAGCTTTGCTGTAGATTTCTCAGGGCTTACTATGTATAGCATCATGTGGTCTGCAAGTAATGAAATGTTCACTTCTTCCTTTCCAATCTGGATGCCTTTTATGTACTTTTCTTGCCTCAGAGCTCGGGC
Organism: Cabassous unicinctus; assembly: GCA_029593785.1. Taxonomy (NCBI): domain Eukaryota; kingdom Metazoa; phylum Chordata; class Mammalia; order Cingulata; family Chlamyphoridae; genus Cabassous; species Cabassous unicinctus. The sequence continues at coordinate 39,492 of JAQZBX010011978.1, forward strand.
AAGTACTTCTAAGACAATATTAAAAAGGAGTGGTGATAGAGGGCGTTCTTGTCTTCTTTCCAACCTCAGAGGGAAGGCTTTTAGGATTTCACAATTGAAAATGATGTTGACTTTGGGTTTTTCATATATACCCTTTATCATATTCAGAAAGTTTCCTTCTATTGTTATCTTTTGTAGTATTTTTATCAGGAAAGAATGCTGTATTTTGTCGAATGATTTTTCTGCATCTATAGTGATGATTATGTGATTTTTATCTTTCAATCTGTTTATATGGTGTATTGCATTGATTGATTTTCTTATATTGAACCATCCTTGTATACCTGGGATGAAACCCACTTGGTCATGGTGTATAATCCTTTTGATATGTTGTTGAATGTGATTAGCAACTATTTTTTGAGGATTTTAGCATCTAGGTTCATTAGAAAAATTGGTCTCTAATTTTCCTTTCTTGAGGTATCTTTATTTGGTTTTGGTATTAGGGTAATGTTAGCATGATTGAATGAATTAGGCAATATTCCTTCTACTTCTATTTTTTGGAAGAGCTTAAGCAGAATTGGTGTTAGCTCTTTCTGGAAATTTTGGTAGAATTCAGCTGTGAGGCCATCTGGTCCTGGGCTCTTTTTAGTTGGGAGGTTTTTGATGACTGAGTCTATCTCTTTACTTGTAATTGGCCTGTTGAGTTCATCAATTTCTTCTTTCATCAATGTAGACCGTTTGTGAGTTTCTAGAAACTTGTCCATTTCCTCTAAATTATCATTCTTGTTGACATATAATTTTTCAATGTATCCTCTTATAATATGTTTTATTTCTGTGGGGTCAGTAGTTATATCCCCTTGCTCATTCCTTATTTTGTGTATTTGAATCTGTTCTCTCTTTTTCTTTGTTAGTCTGGCTAAGGGTTTGTCAATTTTATTGATATTCTCCAAGAACCAGGTTTTGTTTTTGTTTATTGTTTCTAGTGCTGTCTTATTCTCTATTTCATTTAGTTCTGCTCTAATCTTTGTTATTTTCTTCTTTCTACTTCCTTTTGGTTTAGTTTGTTGTTGTTTTTTTCCCAATTGCTCCAAGTGTGCAGTTAGGTCTTCAATTTTAGCTCTTTCTTCTTTTTTAATATATGAATTTATAGCTATGAACTCCCCTCTCAGGACTGCTTTCACTGCATCCCATAGATTTTGATATGTTGTGTTTTCATTTTCATTAGTTTCAAGGTAGTTGCTGATTTCTTTTGAGGTTTCCTCCTTGACCCACTGTTTGTCTAAGAGTGTGTTGTTTAACTTCCATATCCTTGTGCCAAACTTGTTTCTCTGGCCCATAGTGATTTCCAATTTCATTCCATTGTGGTCAGAGAAATTACTTTGTATAATCTCAATCTTTCTAAATTCATTGAGCATTCTTCTGTGGCCTAGCATGTGGTCTGTCCTGGAGTATGTTCCATGTGCACTCGAGAAGAATGTAAATCCTGCTGTATTTGGGAGTAGTGTTCTGTATATGTCTATTAAGTCCAGGTCCTCTAATGTATTGTTGAGAGCCTTTGTTTCTTTAGTTATTCTCTGTCTAGATGTTCTGTCTAATGATGATAATGGTGTGTATATGTCCCTTGCTATAATTGTAGAGGCATTTATTTCTCCACTTAGTTTTTCCAGCATTTGCTTCATGTATTTTGAGGCACCCTGATTAGGTGCATAAATGTTTATGATTGTTCTCTCTTCTTGAGAGATTACCCCTTTTACTAATATATAGTGTCCATCTTTGTTTCTTATGATAGTTTTGCATTTAAAGTCTATTTTTTCTGATATTAGAATTGCTACTCCTGCCTGTTTTTTGCTATTGTTAGCTTGTAAAATGGTTTTCCAGCCATTCACTTTCAGCCTCCTTGAATCCCTGGTTCGAAGGTGAGTTTCTTGTAGACAGCATATAGATGGATCATATTTCCTTATCCATTTTGTCAACCTGCGTCTCTTGATAGGTGAATTTAGTCCATTAACATTCAGTGTTATTACTCATAACGAATTTCTTACTTCAACCATTTTTCTTTGGGTTAATGTATGTCATATGTTGTTTTGTTGATTTTATTTTTTTGTCTTTTTAGTTGTTTTTAAACTCTCCTCCATCTCTCTCTCCCTTGTTTTTTCCTTTCAACATGTAGAACTTCCTTTAGTGTTTCTTGAAGTGCAGGTTTCTTATTGACATACTCTCTTAATTTCTGTTTATCTGTGAATATTTTAAACTCTCCATCATGTTTGAATGCCAGTTTTGCTGGGTAGAGAATTTGTGGCTGGAAGTTTTTTTCTTTTAGTATTTTGACTATGTCATACCACTGTCTTCTTGCTTCCATGGTTTCAGCTGCGAAATCAGCACTTAATCTTATTGTGCACCCCTTGTGTGTGATGGTTCTCTTTTCTCTTGC
>JAQZBX010011979.1:0-41894 GCA_029593785.1 Cabassous unicinctus
CTTTTTTTTTTTTTTTTAATAAAATTTTTATTGGTGTATATCATTCATACATGAACAGATATTAACATTATGTGTATAGTGAAAGTTGTGAACTTACAAAACAAACATGCATATCATCATACAGGGCTCCCATACATCACCCCACCATCAACACCTTGCATTGTTGTGAAACATTTGTTATAAACTATGAAAGAGCATCGTCAAAATATTATTACTGGGGTGTGGATGTAGCTCAAGTGGTTGAGTGCCTCCTTCCCATGTACAAGGTCCTGGATTCGATCCCTGGTACCTCCTAAAAACAAAACAATTAAATGACAAAACCAACTCTTATTGGGGAACGGATGTAGCTCAATGGTTGAGTGCCTGCTTCCCATGTATGAGGTCCTGGGTTCAATACCTAGTACCTCCCCCCAAAAAAGAAAAAATTACTTACTAACTATAGCTCATATCTTACATTTGGTGTATTTTCCCCAACCCTACCTGATTATTAACACCCTGTATTAGTATTATACATTTGTTATAGTTCATGAGAGAACGTTCTCATATTTGTTCTACTTACCACAGCCCATCTTCCACCACTGGGTTCCCTGTGTTGTACAGCCCAATGCTTGGTACAATCCATTCAAAGTGTACACTCAGTGGCTCTCAATTTCATCACAGAGTTGTGCTGTCATTACCTCAGGCAATTTTAGACCATTTCCATTACTCCAGACTGGCAGTCCATCTCGTGAACCTCACTTTCCTCCTCTGTAGAGTGCTGTGAAGATCTATGACAGTCCTCGTAAGAATGCGGGGACAATGAAATGACTGTCTAGCACAGTGCCTGGCACCACACGGGACGTCAGTAAATGTTATTAGTATTTTGTGTTCTAGAGGGAAGATTTTCCCAAGGTCTCTTTGATCAGTGATAGCTTTGGAAGCCATGTCAATTCTATGCTTATCTCTCATCTCAGGGTTTATGTCATTTATATGATCTTAGGACCATCCTTATGGTTTTAGTTACAATTCACTTCTCAGTGTTTTTGGCTTTATTGTTTGCTATTGATGTAGTTACACTTGAAGAGTTTTAGTACTAGAAGGGTCTTTAGAAATAATCTAGTCTCATCTCCATATTTTACAGAAAAGGAGACCTGACGTTTCAAGAAGCTGGGGAACTTACTCAAGGTCCTAAAACTTGGCTGCTTGGATTTCTGCTTCAGCTCCGGATGCGTGAATGAATTTGAGGCTCCAGCTCCATGTTTGTTTAGTCCAGGGTCAGGCTAAGAGCTCATCCAACGTGGACAGATGGAAACATCACATCTGCTAGGCCCAGGGACTGGTGGGTGGTTCACGCTACTGGCTGTGATTGTGACTTGGGTTTGACGTGAGCTGAGATTAGAAGTTGGGTGGGAGGGTGGAGGGGCAGAAGGTTCCTGAAAGAAAGCGTGCTATGGGAATTGGCAAACTCACAAAGACTCTCAGAAACTCTCTATCTCCCTGGCCCTGCTTTATTTTTTTCTGATAGCGTTTGTCACCTTCTAATATCCCATGCAGTTTACTGATGTCTTCATTGTCTAGCTTCTCCCAGTAGAATGTAAGTTCCTCAAAGGTAGAACTCTTTGTTTTGTTTGCTCTGGCTCCCCCAGTGCTCAGATTGGGGCCTGGAGCAGGCACCCCAATGTTTGTTTTATGAGTGACAGTGGCAATGTGTTCAAATGGAAGAATTTCCCTACATATCTGTTATATTTGTCTGAACCCTCCACCCAAGGGATGGAAAGTCCACCACTCACAGCCTCATTTATGCCTGAGGTGGGTTAGGTAGCTGGTTCAAGATGTCACTGATAAAAAAATTACTGGTCGATGAAGCCCAGAAACCAGTTCCCTGATTCTCAGATTGAATTCCTTCCTCTAATCCCTTTGTGTATAAATTCAACAGTTTTGGCAATACAACTCTGACTGCTGCTTTAGTGCTCAGACGTGGTGTATTAGTCAGCCAAAGGGGTGCTGATGCAAAATACCAGAGATTGGTTGGTCTTTATAAAGGGTATTTATTTGGGGTAGAAGTCCACAGTTACCAGGCCATAGAGCATAAATTTCTTCCCTCACCAAAGTCCATTGCCACGTGTTGGAGCAAGACAGCTGCCGACGTTTGCCACAGTATAGGCTTCTTGGGTTCCTCTCTTCCCAGGGCTCCGTTTCTTTCTGGGCTCAACTCCTCTGTTTCCTCCACAGGTCAGCTGTAGACTCTCAGGCAAATGACTTATCTCTTTTCCCCGGGCCTTCTCTCACGACCAAGCTCTCTTACTTCCCAGGGCTCCAGCTCAAGACTCCAACATCAAAAAACTGCTCCCTCTGTCCTTTGCCTTGCCTTTTATCTTCAATTCCCCAGCCACCAAGGGGTGGGGCTCAACGTCCTACTGATGTGGCCCAAGCAAAGCCCCAATTATAACTTAATCATGCCCAGATGAACAGATCAGTTTACAAGCATAATCCAATATATATATTTGGAATTCTTAATTACATCAAATTGCCCAACGGCTACAGGTGGAAATGAAGCTCTGAGCGCAAATCTTTCAATTTAAGAAAAAAAATCATCAAGGATTCATGAGTAGAGTACCACATTGCATTGGTCTGGAATGGTCAACACCCTGACAGCTTGTCATATTGAAATAGAAGTGATCTTACTCATCCCCACAACTTTTTCTGAGGTTACACTCCAAATGGATAACAGGGCTTGTTTCCCTGAGTTGGGGAAATGACATTTGAGGCTCAATCCCAACTTGGCCTGATCCCTATAGGGCTGGAGTGCCTGTGCCCAGACCTGGAGAGCCCAAGGAAGTTGGGGGGGTCATCCCATGCATAGTATTATAGATTCGTAGAACCCAGGATGGAAATGGACCTGAGAAACATCATCTGGCCCTGTGTTTTCCAAAATAATGTACAGCAGACACCCCCGGTCATAGAAATATGAACATTTTTTATTTTAATAGTTGCCTATTTATTTTAAGGCATATTAGACAAAAATAACTATTTCATCAATCCAATGATTTTAAGCCATTATTGCTTAGGATAAGACCTGTAAAAAAGTAAATTATTTTGAAAATACTTATCAAGCTTCTTAGAGGACAGGGGTTATGAGAAAATGGCACACATGGTTATGCTGCATCAATGCCTAAAGTTTGGGACACTTAATTTTGTAGCTAAGGAAAAAGATCCAGTGAGACCCTTAGCAAAGCCACTAAGCAAACTGGTGGAAAAGCTGGACTGGCACTCAGGCCTTCCAACTTCCAGGTTAGTGGAACTCCAAGGAGGGGATAGCAGCTTTCCAGATTCCTCAATGACTGTGTTCATCCTTGCCCATCTGCCTCTGCTTTGTCACCCCTCCATTGTACGGCTGTTCTTTGAGCAGCCATGGCTGGGTGTTGACAGACTGTCTTAGTCTGCCACGGCTGCTGTAACAAAGAGCTGCAGACCAGTTGGCTTAAACAACAGAAATTGAGTGTCTCACCGTTCCAGTGGCCGGAAGTCCAAAATTAAGCCAAGCCAGGCTTCCTCTTAAAGGAAAGAATCTGTTTCCTGCCTCTCCCCTGGCTTCTTTCTGGTGTGTGGCTGGCCATAATGGCATTCCTCAGCTTGTGGTGGTTTAACTCAACCTCTGCCCCTGCCACATGCCCAACTCTCTCTCTTTGGGTCCAAACTTTGTCTCCTTATAAGGACACCAGTCATACTAGATTAAGTATTCCCCTTTGGCCTCATCTGAGCTAATCGTATCTGCCAAATAGGATCGCATTCAGGGGTCTAGGGTTTAGGAATTGACCATATATTTTTTGGGGACACATTCTATTCATGACAGGGGGATAGAAAAGTTGTTCAAGAATTGTCATTCTCCCTGTGCTTAAGGAGCCTTCGATCTGTTAGTGAACAAGACAAGGGACGATCGCCATATATTTTTTATTACATACTCCCATCAGCCCCTCCATATATGATTATTTACTTATAAACCATATGCATCTATTTCTGTACTAATATTATATTCAGAATAAAAATATATACAAAATAGAAACTCGTGGTTGAGATAAAGGAAAAGTAGGTATTATTTTTACATTTTAAAATATTTTATTTTATTAGGAGGACAAAAGACCCTAAAAAAAAAAGAAATGAAATATCAAATGAACTAAATGTAATAGAAACTAAAGAGAAGGTGATAAAGGTGAGTTAAGTAATTCTTTTTCTTTTAAAAAATAATTTTATTTAATAGTGAAAAATACATTTGTTCTCACTCAAAATTATGATTAGTTTTAGAGAAATGTATTTGAATGTTTTAATGCTGGTTTAATCCTTTATAAAAGAACTGTGGATTCAAAGTTCTGGTTCTAACTTCAGTTTCTTTTTTAATAGTTTAATTTTAGTGGTTGTCAGAGCTGGAGAAAGAATCTTTCAAAGACACGTAGATCCAAATGGAAGAAATGCAATGCTGGCCATGCTTACTAAATCAAGATGCTCATTTAAAAAACATCCCATCCAGCAATTATGCAAAAGTTTTTTAAAAATGAAATTCATCTAGTCAGCTAGTCAGTTTCTCTCTTCCTTAATGTCAATTCTCGTAAACTAATCAAAAGTTATATTTTTAACAAGGGGTTCAAGATCCACTGAAGCTCTTCTTTTGGAAAATTTTAAAATAGGTTAAAAATGTTTCCAAGTTTCTAAAGTATGCAAGTTTTAGGACTTTTTTTTTGAAAAAAATGTTATATGTATATTACTTTGGAGAACAAAATCACACAATGATTAAACATTTCCAAACATCTGTCCTCAAAGTGCTTCCACTGTAGCACACGTTACTTTGGCAAAACAGTTATTTATCACTCATTGTTAAGAATATCACTTTTATCTTGAAGGGACAGTTTTTTGTTTTTTTTTTATTAAGAATCTGTCAGCTCTTATATTGTGATAGCCAATTTTCATCACTGAAAACTCCAGCAAATGTAGAACTTTTTTAATGGTAAAAGAAAAATACCAACTCATCTTAAAACCAACTCCCTTTCTAAATACTTGGTCACATGCTAACCATAGTCCTCATATGGTACAAAAAGTTTACAAGGTCATTCCATGTCTCAGTACAAAAGATTGCAAACATTCTACTATTTAAGATAAAGTGACCCAGAGCTCCTGCATAAACAGTACGTGCTGCAATATGCTGAAGCAGTCAGAGAAGTATGGGAGCCACTATCACCCCCACACTTGCGGACCAGCTGCTGTCCCCAGGGGATACCCCACAAGTCAGGTGACATAGGATGGTGTGATGTAATGACCCAGTGAAGACAATGATGCTAAACCCTGAATTAGACATCAGTAAAGCTTGTCTTACTGTTTAGACAGACCATAAGCACAAGCAAGATTACTTATACTTGCTGCATACATCCTACTCTGGAGGCATTGTGGAGTGATGCGGTGTAGACTTTAAGGAAAGTGGGCTGGAATGTCAGGAGGGCTTCTTGGAGGAGGCGAAGCTGGATGGTGAAGTGAATTGAGCCGGTGGAGTAGAAGTGAGAGAGGAGTCCACATGGCAGGACAACATCCAGCTTCTGGGAAGGCATGGGTTCCTCGATGCCCTCTCCTCCCGGGCAGGGGACTGGCAGGCTAACCAGAAGCCATGGATACCCAGGGTGAGCTGGGCCAGTGCAGTGGGGTGGGGCTGGGTCGGGGCTCCCCTGATTTCCTGGCAGAGTCACAAGACGCGGGCCTTGCTGCCGGCCACTCCACACCCCCATCCATGCCTGCCTCCGCCTTGCCATCACTGCATCCTGGCTCCTTCCAGTGTGTCCTCACCTTCCCAGGCACGAGCCAGCCATGCTGACTAGGCTGAGGCCGAGCTCCTTAAGGGGTAAATACCCTGAAGCTCTTTTGCCTGAAGTTCATACCTTAAGCTTGGCGGTCCTGAATGCAAGAGCTTCCACCAATGTAAGGCCCTGCAGTGGAGGACCAGAACCTACAGGGAATAAGACCATAAGGCCACTTTCCACCTTGCTTAGTAAAAACTAAGGCCGGATTCTTCCAGGTAGGTCATGGAGAGAGCCTCTCCATGTGGGTGGCCGTGGTGGGCTCAGGAGCGCTGTCTGTTGTTCCACGCCCCAGGATTCAGCATCCTTTTGAATGTTCCTGCTGATTCCCACCACCACCACTCTGGCCCTAGAAGGACTGACACATTTTTTTTTTTTTTTTACTCTTTGGCCCAAACTTAGACTGAAAACCCCTTCCTTTCCTTGATCCTCCACCAGGTTGCAAGACTCTCAACTCTCTAACTTCTACTTCTTCACTGCAAATCCATCTTCTCTTTCAAAGTCTGGGGAATAAAACCAGGGCCCTCAGAGGACCTGGCTCATAGCTATGTCCATCTGCAGGGGTGGGTACCTCCTTAGCACATATGTTTAAACACTCCTGGATTCCTCAGAGTCCAAGTTCAAGGGAGCAAGCTGTAGATCTAGAGAAAGACAGGGCCATCTCGCTGGTCTCATGCCCACCTTCTCAGTTCTGGCTTTCATTCTGGGTTCTGCCTATTTCCTGAAAGACGTCGCTGAGAACGGCCATCAGCCAAGATCTTGCTTACCACCTTCACCTTGTAGGCCATTAACTAATTAATTCAATTAACAGATGTTGATTTTCTACCACGTTCCCTGCTCTGGGCTAAATCCTGAATATACAATGGTGAGCAAGACTGATATATTCTGTGTTCTCTGTGATCTTATAGTCTAGTGAGGGAAGTTTATATTAAACAAATGATCACACAAATAAATGTATGGTTACAGATAGGATAAGAGCTACAGATGAAAACTCTGGGCTCTACGGTCGACAATAACGGCAGTGAAGGGGTGAGCACTCTTTGTGTTGGGACCTTAATGATGAGTAGGAGTTTCCCAAGGAGACGGTGGAGCTGCAGACAGAGATAAAGCAGGTGCAGAGAAGACCCTGCAGTCAAACAGAAGTTTGGCAGGGTCAAAGAACTGAAGCCCATCAGTGTGATTGAGCTGGGCTTGGGTCTTGATGAAGCTGGAGGGGTGGGCAGGAGCTAGATTGCAAATGGCTTTGTAGACCTTGGTGATGAGTTTGGACTTTATTCTCAGGGAAGTGGGAAGCCATTGAAAGTTTTAAACTCAGGGAGTGACACAATTAGATTTGTGTGTTCAGAACATCACCCTGGCTGGCATGTGGTGAGTAAATGGGAGAGAAAAGAGAATAAAGAGAGAGAGCAGACAGGAGGCTACTGCTGCTGACAATGGTGTCTTAGGATAAGATGGAGGAGGTAGAGATGGGAGAAGGAGACTCATGACTATATAACCCAGGAACCAATACTGTTATTATAAAAAATGCCCAAGCAATAGACAGGAGCAAGGGGTTGGACACCTGATATATAGCGGTGTGTGGGAGCTGGCTCTTACCTGCTCTTAGGAGCCTATTATTAGCATCTTCTTCCCAACTCAGTGTTTAGTGACATCATGTTAGTGTCTTGAAACTGATCATGGTGGCTATATTTACACCACAGGAATTGACAAATGCTAAAAACCTGGGCTTTCTCTCCATGGAGAGCCAGTTATTCAGCATTTATCAGCACACCAAGACTGCCTCATAATCCCCATTTTATTAGCAAGTGGGTGAGAATTCACTCCCAGGGCACGTGATGCTTTGGTGTGTATCTGCTGGCCAGACAGCCTCCAGGCCTCCACTGGCACCGAATCTGTCCCTGAGCTGCCATCAGCCTGGGATGCATCTGGGCAGGCAGCAAGTACACATTTTGAGTGCACTGTAATTCAGATTTAATCAATGTTAGTAAACTGCCACTATTTTCCAGGAGCAGTGCTTGGCACAGGGGACTGCAGAAGTGAGTTGTATCCCATCTCTTCTCTCTAACCTGGGAGAGATGAACCCAGTTGCAAGGAAATGGAGTGGCAGCCCCCCACTTCGCCCCCTGCCATGGTGAATTCAGAAGTGCAGGGTGGGTATTGTTCTCTGGAAGGTCTGAGAGAAGAGTGGCTCATTCCAAATGAGGGAATTGAAGCAATGTTCCCTGAGAGTGAGGTGCTCTGGATGGGCCTTGAGGAATGAGTAGGTTGTTAGAAAGAAGAGGAATAGGGAAGAGAGCTCTTGGCTGGGAAAGAGTACTAGCACAGGCTCAGAAAGCATGGAGGTGTATTTAGACGCTAACAACAGGTAGATGTCGGAGCATTAGTGCGTGAGTGGGTTGGTGGGAGGGAGTCTTGAGTTTTGTGGCAAGCCATGTTGATGTTGTTCGCAGGCAGTGGGGAGGCAGAGAAGGCTCTGAGCAGAGGCTCAGGTGGGCAGCGGTATGGTGAGAGGGAGGATTCCGGTCAGGGAGACGGTTCTCAGTGCCGTGTGCTGGGGGACGTTTCCTTTCTGCCAGTCTGGACGGACTTCTGGTTTTCCTTAATGACCCTGGCTCATATGCTGTATTTGGGCACTCCTTGGTGGCCTCAGGCATCGCCACACAAGGGCATACTCAACACAGACACCTCCGGCCTTCAGTGAGGACTCCTCTGGGTCACGGACTCTGGACCTGCAGCAGGTGGGTATTGGACCACCATGAGGGCATGCTGTGCCTTAGAGCTCTGGGATTCCTGAACTTCCATGCCTCCTTCCCAGGAAGGCAGAGGGGCCCAGGGCGCTGGCCACACCCACACAGGGTGACAAGCATGGTCTCATTCTGTCACCGTTTAGCTCTGCAAACCTGGGTGGGTTCTGTCGCCTCCAGGAGCCTCAGTTTTGTCATCTATAGAAAGGGGATAATAATGCCAGCCTGGAGAATTGTTGTGTGAGCCAAGTGTCGTGACATTTGTAAAGGAGAGTTTTGAATTGGACCGGCTTGGGTTTGCATCCCAGCCGTGTGACTAGGCCATGGCATCCGTAAATGCCTTGTTCCTCAAATGGTGGTCGTGATCATTGTCTCATGAGGTTGTTGTAAAGATGCAATGCGATTGTCTTTGCCAAGGGCCAGGCACATCGGCAACGGTCAGTGGGTGGTGGCTGCTATGATGGTGTTTTGTTTTTTTTTTACAAATCAACTTTATTGATACCTATTAATAAAGCATAAATCCATCTAAAGTGTACAATCAATGGTATTCAGTATCATCACATAGTTGTGCATTCATCACTTCAATAATTTTAGAGCATTTCATTATTCCAGCAATAATAATAATAATACAAAAAAAAAATCCAAAAACCAAACACACAAACAAAACTCATCACCCCTCAATCTCTCTATGCTTCCCCTGTCGTACATAGGCTGCTACTCTGTTTCCTTCTTTCTAGATTATTTGTATTTATATTTTGTAGAAATGGTCTTATATATGCTATATCACCCATATTCATATTTTACATGAGGTTTCACTATGTTATACAGACCCATGTTACATTTTTTAACTTTCCTTCTAGTAATATACATGACCTTAGACTTTCCCTTTCAGCCACTGTCATACCCATATAATAGCTCTGCTAGTCATAAACACCATGATGTGCTCTCACCATTCCCATTCATTTCCAAAGATTTACAACCTTTTAACCAACTCTGTACAGATTAACCATCAGCTTTCCATTCTCGACTCTCATTCTATTTTCTGGTGACCTGTATTTTAATTATTAACTCCATGAGTTTATATAATATATTTAGTTCAAAATAGCACAACCATACAGTATTTGCCCTTTTGTGTCTGGCTTGCTTCACTCAACATAATGTCCTCCAGGTTCATCCATGTTGTCATATGCTTCACAACTTCATTTCTTCTTACAGCTGCATAATATTCCATTGTGTGTATACACCACAATTTATTTATCCATTCTTCAGTTGATGGGCACCTGGGTAGTTTCCAAATTTGGCAATCGTGAAAAATGCCACTATGAACGTCGATGTGAAGATGTCTATTCGCATCACTGCTTTCAGTTCTTCTGGGTATAAGCTTAGTAATGGTATTTCTGGGTCACATGGCAAGTCTGTATCCAACTTCCTTAGGAACTTCCAAACAGTCCTCCACAGTGGCTGTAACATTCTACATTCCCACCAATAGTGAATAAGCGTCCCTATCTCTCTACATCCTCTCTAATATTTACAGTTTGGTGACTTTTTAATAATGGCCAGTCTAATAGGTGTGAAATGATATCTCATTGTATTTCCCCCTCTTCCCCTGAGATGGCTCCCTCATCTGTTTGCTCGTTGTTTTTGCTTGTTGTTTGCGTTCATTGTCTGCTCGTTGTTTTCTAGTTGTCTGTTTTTTTTTCCTTTAGAAGGCACTGGGAATTGAACCCAGGACCTCCCATGTGGGAGGTGGGTGCTCAACTGCTTGAGCTATATCAGCTCCCTGCTGATTTGCTTTTGCTTGTTGTCTGCTCATTGTTTTTGCTCGTTGTCTTGCTGTCTGCTCATTGTTTTTTCTCGATGTCTGCTCATTGTCTTCTTTAGGAGGCACTGAGAACTGAACTCTGGACCTCCCATGTGGGAGGTGAGTGCTCAACTGCTTGAGCTACATCTACTCCCTCATTGTAATTTTTATTTGCATTTCCCTAATCGCTAGTGATGTTGAACATTTTTTCATGTGCTTCTTCTTCATTTTAATTTTTTCTTTGGACAATTGTCTTTTCCCCATTTTTCAATTGGTTATTTTGTCTTTTTATTGTTGAATTGTATTATCTCTTTATATATCATAGCTATTAAACCGTTATTGGATATGTGATTGCCAAATATTTTCTCCCAATGAGTTGGCTGCCTTTTCACCCTTCTGACAAAGTCCTGTGAGGTGCAACAGTGTTTAACTGATTGTGTTTTTATTGAAGTGCTTATGATATCCGGGGCTCGTCATTCTCTCTCACTGGCTTCATGAGCTGCTGCTTCTCTCTGGCCCTCAAGTGCCAGATGTTGAATTAGATGATTTCTGAGGACTCTTCTGATATGTTTCCAAGAATCCCCGAGACAGTGTCCTTCACTCGCTCCTATGCTGATGCTAGACACCCATGTGCCAAATGGACACGTTATAGGTGGTGGTAGAAGATGAAGGGGAGAGGCTGGGCCACTAGGTCCTGTTTTCTTCAGGAGCTCAGGAGGTCTGAGGAGAGGACGTGATGGCTGGGTTGGATGGGACTCCATGTGGAATGGAGCACGGTGCAAGGCACAGAGTGGGATACTCAGTAAGCAAGTCCCAAGTCATCCAATGATCTGGAGCATCTTTGAAACACGGTCTCACCTGTTATGTTCCCTCTTAGGCTGAGGAAGCCTCATGTTCCAGGCAGCTGACTTCTCCCTCTGAACGACTAACCCTGGGCCAGGCACCTGTTCTATTGGACAGGTCTTCCTGCAGCTATGGCAGGCAAAATGAGCCATCTTACCCTGAAAAGCCTCCCTACACATGTGTAGGTGGAAGGAGCAAATCTCAGGCCTCTCTCCAGCACTTTCCTTCCAGAAGGCTAGGATTCTGGGCATCAGCAGCTCTTTGCCTCTGCCACACAGGGCCATTTCTCCCTTTGTTCGTCCAGTTCTCACTGTCTTCACCAGGTGGAGGCCTCATGGGCCCATTCTTGCCACATTGAAGAGCATAGGCTTCCTGGAAACAGCCACGACTCTTGCCATTGAAGCTGCCCCATGCTCTGCCTCTCACCACCTGTGCCTTGAAAAGACTCTAATGTCAGGTGCCCCCAGGATCCATTTTGATGGGGTTAGTCCCAGGTATTCTCTCATCCTGGCTCCTTCAGACTGATGATGCACTGGGATGGCCCACCCAAGCTGAAGTTTCAGAAATCCTGCACCTCCTCCCCAACTCATGACAACAGTGAAGTCTGTCTGACTGACCCTGGAACCCACCACCTCTGCTCACACTCCTCACTGGTCTGGGAATTCCAGTGGGACCAGGAGCTCTTCCCTAGGTGCTTTTGAGAGGAGGCATGACACTGTGAACCTGTGACTCAGCCTTGACCCCATCTGTCTGCCCAGAGCATTCATTGAGGGGTGCTTGAGGCAGCCTTGCAGTCTGGGTTTTGAAGATTGGCCCAAGCCACCCTGGTGCAAGCAATTGGAGCTTCTCAGCCCTCTTGTTGATGGGACCCCAGGCCCTTGAAGATCTGGCCTTTGCCTTACTCTCATCTCCCACCGGCCCCCCACTCATACGAGCCCAATGCTCCTGCTCTGCTGAATGGGGTGGTAGGTCCCTTATGCTTTCACCTGTTCCAGCTGCTTGAAGCACTCTTCCTCCTCTTGGTCTGACCAACTGCTATCTGCCCTTTAACATTCCACCAGGGCATCACCCCTGTTAGGAGACTCTCCTCACTCCATCCTCAACCCAGCACAGGTTTGTTGAATGAATGAAAGTGTGCAGTCCTTTGCCACTGGCCCTGAGAATCCCTCTTTCTTTCTGAGTCCCAGACACCTACCATTTGTTATGTTTTCAGAGTCCTGAGTTTACCTAACGAACCCATCAGGTTGATTGGCCTTGAACTTAGTAAGAAAGAGGGAGGCAGAGATAGTGCATCAAGTCTAACTCCTCTCCTTCATGTTGGTTAATACCCAAGCTGCCCAGGCAGATGGTCCTCAACCTTGTCTTAAACAAGGATGAAGAATCTCTTCCCCTCTGCTGCAATAATCATTCTCAACATCAATCTGAGCTACTTGTTCTCTTACTCTCATATGCCCAATGATTCCCTTTGCTCTAACTTCAGACTCCTTAGCTAGGCTCCCAGGACTTTTCCACTCTGGTCTCCATATTCCTTTCTAACCCAGTATCTCATGCACCACATGCCCCACAAACCCAACATGTTACACCTCCTTCATACCTCCTGTGAATGTGCACACACTTTCCTTCCACCAGGAATGAACTTCCCCCTCTTTTCTCACTGACCATTGGCCCTGCTATGGGTTGAACTGTGTCCCCTAAAAAGACACATTCAAGCCCTAACCCATGGTCCCATGCATGTGTCCTTATTTGGAAATAGGGTCTTTGAACATGTTACTAGTTCAGATGAAGCCAACCTGGATTAGGGTGGGCTCTGATCCACAGACCGACTCAGGGGAGAAGACCATGTGAAGATGGACACAGAAATAGGAGGGTTGCATCTAGAAGCCAAGGGACACCAAGAATTGCCAGCGGACACCAGAAGCTAAGAAGAAGCAAGAAAGGGCTCTTCCCTACAGGTTTTAGCGAAGCATAGCCTTGCTCAAACCTTAATTTCAGACTTCTAGCTTCCAGAGCTGAGACGATGCACTTCTATTCCTTTAAGCCACCTAGTTTGTGGTGCTTTTTTACAGCGGTCCGGTCCTAAGAAACCAATGCAGTCCCCAAGTCCTGGTTTCCTTGATGTCTTCTCTAGTTCCCATTGAATTAGCCCCTACCCCAGGATTCTTGTAGCTCTTTGAGTCATAGCTTGACGATATCATTTACCAAATTTGGCTTCAGTTCTTTGTCTAGACTTCCTCTCTCTGGATACTGTGATATGGCTGACGTTTATAATTTCCTCTTTTGCCTCTCCCCCTACTCCTTTCCAGCCCTGGGGATATGTGTGGTCTATTGTAGATCCTTAATGAGAAAAGAAGTGGCCCTTCCTTCCCTGCCCATTTTAGCACCCTTCCACGACGGGTGGTCTGGGACCAGTAGCATTGGTACCACTTGCTGATCAGAATCTGCATTTTAACAACTCCTCTCGAGATTGATATGCACATTCAAGTTTGAGAGACAATGGTCTAATATTCCAAGAGCTCCTTGTGTCTGACCAAAATCTTGGCTGCTTTTAGCTGACTGCTGGGACAAAACACCCCTGCACTGGGCCCTTATCTTCCCAATGGCTTGAAAATGTTTCCTTGCACCTTTGCGTGTCTTCACCCGGAATAAATGAGAACCGTTTTCTTGATGTGCCAACCAGCAGGTTCTTCTCTTCTGATCAAGTCCATATGCTTTTCATGGCTCCCTTTCTGGAATGTAAAAATAACCCTATTACCAGCTCACCCTCCTAGTAGTCTTTTCTCTGTAGCCAAGTTAATTCCAAATAGAACATCTGGAAATTCTATTTTGTTGCCTAATTTAAACCAGACTAAAACCAATCTGCATAAAAGTTTATGAACTTTCTGGGGCCTCACACCTTATATTTCCCCATCTGCAGAATCCTGCAATTTGGGAGCCAGAAATAGGAAGCATTTGTACTTAGGGCGGCAGGGGGTTGGGGGGAGGAGAACATTTGTGGCTTTGCGTGTTGGGGCAGAGAGCTGGCTGAAGGTTCAGTGGCTGGGGTGGAGGGAGAGGGAAAACGAGGGAAATGGCTAGAGCGGCACTTTCTGCAAAAACAGATATGCATGGAGATGAGAAGGTCTTTAAGTTTTACTGAGGTGGTGGGTGGCAGAAGGGTGCCAAGGGGAGGGTGTCAAGTTAGGCAAGAAAAATGATGTGATGGCACTGGGAGAGGGAATAACCATACATCGCCGAGAATGAACTGGGAGGCGTATTTCAGCAACTGTCCATTGGGCCCGATGTCTTAGGACTTGGGAAGAGGCTCAGAGAGGTTTTGTTTTTGTTCTCAGTTTGACTAAGGACCCACAGGCTAACTGAATCCAGAGGGCAGCCCAGACGTGAGGGGTGAGGGGCTTCCTTTGTCAGTCTGGGTAGAGAGCAGGACATAATAAAAATAACTGTGCACATTTAAAAATATTCAGCACAATCCTGATCAGAATACCAGCAGGCATTTTCTGTCAAACTTGACAAGCCAATTCTACAATTTATGTGGCAAAGGACCTAGCCAAAACAATTTTGAAAAAGCCAAATAGAGATGGAGGGCTCACACAGGCTGATTTCAAGATTGACTGTAAAGCCACAAGATGGCATGGTATTGACGAAAGGATAAGCACATGGATGATGTGAGCAGGAGGAAATCTAATAGAGGGAGTTGGGTGCTTGCAAAAACCCTGGCAGGGCTGGAGGAGTAGGTCTGGCTGGGACTTCTGCAGCATGTCCTAGAGCACACATCTCAGAGCCCGCTCACCAGGGACATTGGAGTCACCATGATCCAGGTATCAGGAAGCTGCATGAGGAGGCTGCCTCCCACCACTGCGACTATCTCTTGATTCTCAGGAAGATGGAAAAGGGACTCTGGAATGCTGCTGTAGAAATACCTTCCTCTTCATGATATTCCTTGTCAATGGGGAGGGGGGGTGGGGACCACAAAGGGGTCTCCTTTCACCTCTGCCTTCCAAATTGTATTGACATAACCTGCATCTCATCCAATACTCCAGCTGTAGAGGACGCAGCTTAAAGTAACTTTTAGCTTTCCATCCTCTGCAGTACAGGAAGGCCACGCAGGAGGTAGGGCACAAAGGAGGTGGAACAACCAACCCTGGCACCTACTAGCATCCATGGTTCTGAGGTGGACACCCTTAGAGGACCACCTGAACCTATTTACGTGTGCATATGTTCAGCAATCATCCACCAAGGCCCATGACTGACCAGGCTCAGTGCCAAGTGCTGAGCCCGAAGGATGAAGAAGATAAAGTTTTAGAAATACAGTAGCTGACCTTCATTAAGAATTCACTCTGTAGCAGGTGCTGTGCCAAAGGTTTGCATCAATCCTTACGACACGCCAATGGAAGAGGTACTGTTATTTTTCCATGTTCTAGATGGAGAAGCTGAGACTACCACAGTTAAATGACTTATCCAAGGTCACAGAGCTAGTAAGTGGCTGAGATGGGATTTGGACTCAGGTCATCTGACACGGAAGCTCATTCCTTGTTCTTCTACTATGCTGCCTCCAAAATATGCATCTGAAAACATTATGAAGGATGGAAGAGAAAGGAGAACACCCAGCACCCATGAGACATGTGCCAACACCCTTTGACAGAGGGTCTGAGGGATGGAGGAGAGAGGTCGCAGGAGCTGCCCTTTGCATCCAAGTCCCCATCGCATGTCCGTTGACCTCCACTGGGATGCCTCAGATCCCTTCTCAGACTACTCCTTCAGGTCTGGATGCTGCACCATTGCTCAAGTGATAGGGATTCAACTAACTTTTCAATGTGGCAGGCACAGTACAAATCTCCTTGATGGACAAACTCTTCTTCAAGCTTCAGTTGGGTTCTTCTCCTTTCAGAGTTTATGGTTGGTTTGCAGGTAACCAGACCTGACCTTTGTCTTCAGAGACTTGAGTATTCATCTTTGTTCATGTTTATTGCTCACTTCCTATGATCTTCCTCCGAAATCTCTCTTGCTAATTCAAGTCCTACACTTCCCAGGAGCCATGAGGAAGTATGGAAAGGGCATGGGTTTTGGAGTCAGGCAGTTGTGATTTTAAAGTCTGACTCTGCTGTGGGAACTTGGGCAAGTTGCCTAACCTGGGCTTTAGTTTCCTCCTCTGTAAATAAGGATAGTACCGCTGGTTACCTTACAAGGTGGGTGGATGAGGTAATGTGCCTAACATGATGTTCGGCAGAAAGTAGTTCTCATTCCTTTCCCCTTTCGTTCAAGACCAGACTCATGATCCTTCTAGGAAGCTTTCTCCCAGGAATGTTAGCCTCGGAGTCTCTCCCTGAAATGAGTTCTGGCTGTCCTTACAGACGGTACCACTCAACCTAGCCCTTGAGTTTATTCTATTTGTGCCATCCCCTGGTTGTTTCAAGTACATAAACCTCACCCTCCACCTCCCAGCCATGGCGCCCCCTCTGCCTTCTCTTCCTCCTTGTTTTTGTGGTTCCTTCCCAGCCTTTAGCACAGGTCTAGCTGTTCAGAGCTCACTGATTGGATGTCAGGAAGCCTCTGACCAGCCGTCCAGAATACTGTCTTTATCCCCCCAAACTCCTATTTCCTGAGAGTGACTGTGGAAAACTCAACCCAGAAATAACCAAGTAGAAACGGGGTGCCGGGAGAGAGATGCTTTATAGAAATGGGACAAGAACCTCTAAATGGAGTAGAAGCTCATTAGTTTGTACTTCCGTTTTTGCAAACGCAATAATTCTTTTTTAAAAAAGGGAAAAGTTAAAAAAAACACCTGTCAATTTTGCCCCATTTCTCAGTGCCTTCTGCACAGCCTCACCGAAGGCGAGCCTCATTACGAAGACTTTATTAAGCTTGCAAAACAGACTAGGAAGTGCAGTGAGAAGCAGACAGAGCAAAACTTGCCAAAATAAATGAACAAACTACATTCCTGATGCCTGGCCCCTTCGGGAATGGAAGCCTAGGAGACCTCACAGACGATCAGGATGCAACTTCATTAACTTCATTTCCGGCACGTGGCAGGTAGCCGCTGGCGGCGCCTCGCAGCTCCTGGCTGGAGACTCCACAGAGTTCGCTTCCTCCTCTGTCCTGGCCTGACTCGGTCCTGGCCGGTGATCGGCTGCCCCTCCTTGACGGGAATCTGAGGCTGCAGCCCACTTGTTCCTCCTCTTAGGAGGCTCGGGGTCAGAGGCTCTGTTCAGGGGCATCCTTCACTTGCCTGTGCGTCTACAGCCAGAGCAACACTGATGCGGAGAGAGGGTGGGGGGAGGGAGAAGCCCCAGCAGGGGGCGCTCATTCTGCCCATTTGGGATGGACATATTCCCATCTTGCCAGGTTGCTACACCATTGCCACTTCCCCATCCCCACACCGTCCCCATCCTTGAAAATAGGTGAATGGCGTGTATTACCCCTTTGGCCACTAGGGGAGCCCTTGGTGGGTTGGTTCCCTTCTAAGCCCCAGTCTTTTCATCTGCAAAATGGGGGTGACCACACCCAGAGCACCTGGAACTACTGCCTGGCACACCTGGGCACCTGCATGCCTGCTCTTCACCAGCTGTAAGGATGTCAGAAGTGCTGTTCGAGAGCTGCTCTGAGCAGGTGTGGCACGGGGCACAGAGGACCTGGAGGCTGGATGTGGTGCTGCCAGCTGCAGCCTGGCCTGCTCTGAGCTAGTCCAATCCCTTTTCAGGCATCTTCTAGCTCTAGCCGGGGTTTCTCATAGGGACCATATGTTCCAGGAAACTTGTTCCTCATTGCCCTTATCAGGCTTACCCATTCCCTTTGGGATACCCCACCTCTGGAAAGACAGCAGAGTAGAAATGGGTCCCAAAGTCCCTGAAGATTCCATCCCCTGAGAAACCCCCTCCCGTACCTCTCTGGAGCCCTTTGGGGGCAGCTGCACAGGCTGCCAGGGCCCAAAGGCAGCCTGGAGCAGGGCCCGGAGCAGTCCCACCAGGCCATGCTGGGTAGGGAGGAGGTCTGGCTTGGGGCAGGGATGGGGGCTGCAGAAGGCAGGGGAAGGGGAGCCGTACAGGTGACCCCCACAACCATTTGGCCAGGGGGGTGCAGTTGAGAGTTCCAGCAGAGACCCCTAAGAGGGGTCTAACCTCCACACGCCGGGGATCAGCATCCAGCCTCAATTCTTGCTTGCTGGGAGGCTTTGGGCAACCTGCTTAAGCTTTCCAAGCCTTCACTGCTCCTTTGGTAGAATGAGAATAACAAAGTCACAATCCAATGAGATAAAGTGCCCAGGGCTGAATAAATCTTAGTATTCTTAGTTAGTTTAGTTTTAGTGCTTGCTTTTAACCAAGAGGAGAAAACTGAGGTTCAAAGAGGTACCCAGCTGAGGCAGGGTCCTGGAGGGGGAGGGGCAGTAAAATGTATAAGAATCTTTCAGGGAGGTGCAGACTGTAGTGGGATGATAGACAAATCATAAATGGTCATGTGCCAGGTGACATATGAGTAACCCCAGTATAAGTAAAGAGCAGGAGGGAGGATGTGATTCTGCCCTGTGGACAGAGGCCTGGTGATGGCAAAGGGGCTGGCAGGTGCATCGGACCCTGCTGGGGGTGGCAGGGCTGGACAGGAACACAGACCTGTCTGACGTCCCTGTCCGTTAGCTTTTCTTTGTATCCTGTTGCCATTTGTACCTTGCCCCTGCC
This sequence comes from Cabassous unicinctus, assembly GCA_029593785.1. Classification (NCBI taxonomy): domain Eukaryota; kingdom Metazoa; phylum Chordata; class Mammalia; order Cingulata; family Chlamyphoridae; genus Cabassous; species Cabassous unicinctus. Next base: position 18,872 of record JAQZBX010011979.1, read on the forward strand.
CATGGGAGCCTCCAGCTTAGCTGGGAAGAGCAACCCTTATCCAAGGAGGAGACGGTAAGGCAGGAAAAGGGCTGGGACATCGAGGGTGACAATCCCTCTGGCTTCCCCTGGGACACTTGGATCCAGTCTTGGAGTCTGGGGAAATGTCTCATTCTCCTTGAGGTCTTGGCTTCTTCCTCTGACAAGTGAACATGTTGGGTCCATCCCAGCCCCAAAGTTCTGTGTTATGAGGGGGTAATTATTTCCTGGAAACAAGTTGAGGGTGCTGTCCCAACCCTACAGCAGTAACAAGTGAGAAGGAGGGAGCAGGAGATGGGAGAGCCAATAGGGGTAGAAAAGTGTGGGCCCGGGGTCCTTGAGAGGAACAGGGAAGTAGCGTGAGAGCATGTGCTTACTGGGTCAGGTTCACTCCACAAGGTCTTTTGGCCCCAGATCCTGATTAGATGTGGACCCAGAGAGCTAGTGGGGCTGGACATGGGGCACGGCCTTTTGCAATCCCGACCTCTGGGGTCAGCGCCACATCCCAAATGTAACCTTTCAGAGACTCCCAAGACCGTAGGCCTCAGCTCTTCTCCTTTTTCAGAGAAGGAAACCAGTGTCCAGAGATGCTCAAGGCCTCCCAGCTGTCACAGGCAGGCCTAGGACCAGACCAAGGATGGAGGTTGATGGCAACTTTGGGGCTCCAATCCAGGACCCCCGAGTCAAGGGCTCTTTTCATTTTCTAACAAACAATGGGGTTTTAATGCTCAGGAACTTATGAAAAGAAATGTCTAAACTCCTATTCACCTCTTGGTGAATATCATCTCATGCTGTGTTAAGTGATTAGGAGCTATTACAGGGGTAGGCTAAGATTGAGGGAGCACGTGGGACAATCAGGACGGGACTGAGGAAGATTTCAGAGCAAGCAATTTGGAGACGGGGGTGGTGGTGGTGATTAAAGCTGGAAGAACCTTCTGTTGGGTCTATCTAGTTAAGGGGAGGAAGCGATCTAATGGTTTCTCTTTTGAGCTCTGATCAAACATATAAAGGCTTCACAGGATCACAAAACCATGGAATGCCACACTGGGAGGCTCTGAAATCATCTAGCTGGAGGATGGCGGATCCATGGCACATGCTCCTTCACTGCTTTACACCCATGGCAGGCATTACTAGCTGATCACAGCACTGTTCTTTGCACCCATGGCAAGCATCGTTAATCGATCAATGCACTCTCTCCTAGTGAGTGGTGTGGTAGGTGTAATGAGGAACCCCAAGAAAAGACATGTCCTTAATCTTAATTTGTGTTCCTGTGAGTGTGAATTCATGTGTATGTAGGACCTCTTCAGGATGTTACTTTTGGTTAAGGCATGGCCCAACTGAATTATGTTGAGTCATGTTACTGGAGGTCTTATAAAGAGAAGAAACTGGAAGCCATGATTCAGAGAAGGCCACACAGGAAGAAGCCAGACGTCAGTGGAAACCAGAAGAGCAGACACAAGGAGAGAGAGAGAGAGATCGCCAGGTGAAGGGAGGCAGAGATACAAGCCACAGAACCCCAAGGATCCTGTGTAAGCCAGCGCCAGAACACTACAGACTCCAGGAGAAAGCATGGCCTTGCCAGCACCTTGATTTTGGACTTCTGGTCTCCGAAACCAAGAGCCAATAAATTCCTGTGGTTTAAGCCAAAACCGGTCTGTGGTATTTGTAATAGTAGTTCTGGCAAGCTAAGACAGCCAGGATGCAGAACCCTTTTCAATGTAGTGCCCCAGCAGCCACCATCAGTCAACTGGGGTGGGCGTCAAGGGGACTCATCCTCTGTTGCTGGTCTAGCCCAATCCCTTTTACCTGTAGTTAGAGTGGGCATCAGGGAAACCTCGTCCTCTGTCATTGACCTTACCCAATCTCACTTACCTGTAATTGGAAAATCTGAAGCCTAGAGAAGATCTGCTGAAGTCTCTTGATCGGTTAGTGGCAGACCAGGGATTAGAACTTCTGCTTTATGTACCAAACCACTCCACTTTATCTCCATCACTCTGAAAATTAAGCTCAAAAGGATGTTCTTCCTTCAGCTGTCACCTGCCAGTGACCAATGGTATTGTAGTCCTGCAATATTGATGGTTCATATTCTACCTTATTTCTACCTTTAACTGATGGCCTTCCCAAGCCAGGCCCCTTGCAGTCCAAGTTTGGTGAATCACCTCTCACCGTCATGATCTTCTGCTACAGGTCAGGGGGAATAGGAAGGCCAAATAGTGTTCTGAGGGATGATGGTGGGGAGGGGAGAGTGCATTTTCTAGTACTGCTTCCACAGATTGCAGATCTGAGACTCAAAAAGGCCCCGAGGGAGGCATGTTTCATAAACAGTGATGGCAACGATATGATGATGACAACGACAATGATGATGATGATCATCATCATCACCACACTCCAGGAGTCATATGGCCTCCAACACAGCTGCACACCCACATGAGGAAATGATTCTTTTGACTCATCCTAAAGCCGGGTGCTTCTCCTCCATCTGGAATAATTTCTATCTGGAATGATTTCCTTTGAAAAGTGATCAGATGATTGCTAAACAGGGCAGGATCTTTAAATGGACTTTTTGTCTAAAATGTGTGTGCATGTGCAGCTGAAAGAGGGCGCCCAGACTCCTGATTCCCTTGCAACTGGCCCATCCCCAGGAAGCCAGTTGCATTTATAAAACCAAGGCAGGGAGGCCTTTCTTTTAGCCAGGTGGGAAAGTTGCTTTCAGCACCCACCAGCTGTGCCCAGTTCAGCCCAAATCAGCAGCCTCTAATCTAGCACCCCGTGCTCCTTTTGGATAAGCCATTTCAGCAGTAAAGACCCCACACATTACCTTAGGGCTTGGTTATTTTCCATAGTCATAGCTTATCCTAACTGGCAGCAGTCCTCATTTGCAGCCCATTTCACAGGTGGGAAAGCTGGCTCAGAGAAGCTCTGAGGTCTGTCTGGTGCCACTTAGCAGGTGGGGGTCAGACGTAGGACAAGGGCCCAAGTCTCTTGCCCGTTAGCCCAGTGTGCGCTCACTATACGAGGCTGTCTGTTACCAGACATAGGTAGATTGAGCCCAGGTTGGACAATTGTTCCTGCACTCCTTGCTACTTTAATAGAAGATAGCTCTCTTTCTGGACGGCTGTAGAACATCATTGCAGTGACTGTCGAGCTTGGTTAATCTGGAGTGTGTTGCTTAAGATGCTTATTTCGTTGGTGATGGTTATTGGTGACACTAGGTTCACCTTCACCCCATAACATTTGCAGGGAGACGCATACATGGAGGCACAGTGTAATTTTCCAATTGTGTGGTAGCTCCTTAAATAGCCACCCTTCCCCACCTGAAGTGTGTGTATATATATATATACAAAGTCATGAGGTTTCAAAAGCCATCTTTGTATCACTCTGTCTCAAGGCAGGCTTCACTTAAGTTGTTCAAGACAGAAGTGTCTTTTTCATTCATTTTCCCTTTTAAAGAGTGTCAAAGAAGAAGAGTCCCTAACATCCGTAGGTCAGCCACTTTTGCATTTAACAACCCTTGTGGTCAGGAAATTAATCCTGACATTTAACCTTAATCTTTCTTGTTGTCTATTTCCTCCATACCAGAATTCAGTGGAGTAAAAGAACAGCTGGTCACCATTCTCTCGCTGCTCTGCTTGCTGCCCACAGATGAAATTGTCACAGCGTCTTCCTTTTCTTCAAGTTCATGAGTAAAAATTCACTTGAGGGTTTACCTTTCTTTACAGGTCTGGTTTGCAAACTTATTCTAAATCCTTTCCATATTTCCCACATCATTCTTGAATTGTGATAGTTCAAAGCAATTATGGTTATAGTGGGTCTGTTTTATCCCAAATCATGCACCCTGTAGACCTCTGTCCCCACTCTCATGCAGCTTCTTCCCATAAAAGCAATCTCACAAATCAACAACAGCAGCCCAACATAAATGACTTATATACTTGTGGTCCACTATGAGCCTCTGCTTTGAGTTTTTGCCCTTAATGCATATATTTTTCTCTGCCTATTATTCTTTTATACTAAGTCTTGGTCTTTTTTTTTTTTTTCTTTTAGGAATCCTGCTTAATGTATTTCCTTCTTAAATCTAATCTAATAACATGGTCCAGTGATTTTAGATGTTATAGGTTATCCTCTAGTATTTTCTTCTTATACTTATAAACACTTACATGCATATACTCTTGTGGTTTCAAAATTGAAAAATAAAAATTGAAAATAAAAATATTAAGCATTGGCTCTCTACCCAAGAGAGCAAAGTTTTTTACTAGTACAAGATGTTCACACATGACATTTTGAGAGCATAATTTAAGGCAGAATATATTCAGGGGTAGACTGTATGTTAATAATGGTAATGATCATAATGAATATTGGTTGAGGCCAACTGTATATTGAGCATGTGCTAAATCCATTGTGTTAATCATTTGATACAGGTCATCAGTGGAATAAAAATTCCAGGAAAGGATGGATTGGTGAGGGATGGGGAAGGCAGAACATTGTTCTGGAAGAAGTAGGACTTGAGTTGGGCCCAGAAGTTTGGATAGATGTGGAAAAGCAGGTTTCCTGGCTACTCATAATTGCTTTTTCTATACAGAGTGTTGCTGAGTCTGTGAAAGCTAATAGTTTTAGAGACAAGAAAAAAAGATAAGCATTCTTAGGTTTAGAAGCCTTGTTCCTATCACGATGGCATGTTATTAAACAGATGACCCATGTCTTCATTAGGGGCCATTAGCATAGGATGAATTCTGGGCAAGGGGTGGTTGAACAGGAGTGGGCCCAGATTTTGCAAAATAATTTGCTGCTGACAAGAAGGTAGCAAGCAAGTGGCTGTGGATAAATGTCTGTTCTCTCAAGATTCCACATACCTGGCTCCATATACATCCACACACGTCCTCCCAGCCAGGCGGAGAGCAAGTGTGTCTGTATTTTTATTGCAAATTAGAAAACTATACTTGAAGGAATCAAATGACAGGCCTCCAGATTCAGCCTCCGGCTCTAGGAGCAGAATTGGAACAAAAACCCTCAAACTAACTCAATGGGAAAATGAGGACCTGCGTTGAGTTGGCACTGTTCCCCAGTTCACTCTCCTTCTCAAAGACAGACGTGCAGGCACATTTCCTCTTGCAACTCAGACTTGCTGTGCCAGAGCAGTTGCTTCCAAGCAATAACCTCATTCTAAAATGCATTATATTCATGTCACATTTCCGTGCGAGGCACCGGAAGTGGGGTGAGGGATGTGTGATCCCAAAGATGAAGAAGAGGTGACTCTGCCTCCAGTGAGTTGCAGGCCAGTGGGGGAGTCGGGCATGAAAATAAGCAACAAGCTGTGTGGCTGGAGATGTGAAAATCAGGGCTCCGTTTCTCATCATTTTCTCCCTAGCCCATCTCCCCAGCTGAAGGTGGTTTCTCTCCTCCGAACAATTCCTGTGCAATGTTATTACTTCTCTCTGGCATTATCGTTGTTATTATTCTTTATAGGACATGTCTGATATCCTCTCTTGGACTAGAAGCTCTTAGAGGGCAGGTCTGTCTCCCTGACCATTTTGGCATTTCCCACAATGCCTTGCACAATAGATATAACTTATTTGTTGAAGGAGTAAGGGAATGAATGGTGGGAGTATGATCATAGTTAGTATTGGTTGAGGCCAACCATCTGTCGAGCATGTGCTAAACCCACTATGCAAACTTTTTGATACAGTTCATCAACAAAATGACCCGGAGAGCGGAAGGTTCAATTAATCAATTGATTCAACAGATGATAATTGAGCATCATCTGTGTCCTAGGCACTCTCCCAAGTGCTGGGGATATAACAGTGAATAAGATAGAAAAAGACCTTGCCCTCAGGGAGCTTCTTTTCAGGTGCTGGGAAGATTGAATCCTATTTGAATATCTGAGCAGCCTTCATGGAAGAGCTGGCTGTGAACTTGGCCTTGGAGGATGGAAGGAATTTTGATGAGTGGAAAAGAGTTGCCCTCTGTGGAATCTGGCCCTGGACCAGTCTGTGAGTGAGACATAAACTTCTACTGTGTTTGAATCATTATACTTATGTCTTGGGTTTTCTTGTTACAGCTGTTCAGCCTATTCCAACTAATGCAAGCAAAAAAAATTTTCAGAGAAATCCTCAAAGCCTTTGTTATAAGCATGGAACCCTTGGCCCCTAGAGGCTGACTTCCAGCTCTCAGGAGCTCTCCTCTTGCCCTTTCCTGGGAAACAGATCCATTCAGTCTTGGCTCCCCTGCATCCTAGGTCAGGTTGTCAAGACTGAATCCTCAGTAGATTTAACATTACCTCTTCAATTTAAATATCTTAGGTCTTAATTTTCTTATCAGTAAAATGGGAATAATAATGCATGCCCTGCTTACCCTATATGATTTCAAGTAAGGATCAACTAAGGGTAAATGCATGATAGTAATAACTGATGTTCCTGAAGTGCTTTATAGTTTAGCATGATTGCTTCTTTTTTTTTCTTGAAATCTTTTTTGGTTGTTATTTGGAGCTCAGGTGCACAGAATTAGGTTGAGCAATTCATGGCAATTCGGGGCAAACGTCATTTCTTCCATGCAGAGTCCTTCTCATTTTATTTCATTTCATTTTATTGGTGCTTCCCATTTTCTCTCATTCATCTGTGGCCCTAGGAAGCTGTTCCATTAGAGCAGGGGTTCTTAATAAGAGGTCAATGAGCTTGAATTAAAATTAAAAAAAACATTATTCTTGTGGGGACATGTTGGTGCGGGTGTGATACATTTATTAAATAATACACAGTATAGTGTGGACTTATTAAGAGATCCGTGGTTTTCACCTAACTGGCAAAGGGGTCTGTGGAACTAAAAAGGTTAAGAACCCCTGCATTAGGGGCAATCCTCCTCCACTACCTTCTGTCTCCCCATGGGGTCCCCATGGTTTCTGTGATGGATTTTGGAATCCAACAGCCTCCTTCTCTCTTCTTTCTACTAAAGCCAGTTCAGTATGTGGTCCAATAACAGAAGCTGTGTGTACATATTTATTAGTACTTTAGTCCCTCCCCTATTTCTCAGATCTCAATAACTGAGGAGCTTAGAGTGAAGGGAAAATAGGGGCAGGATTGTAAAATAAAACAGGGATAAAATTGATGTGTAGAAATACTTCCCATAAATCCTGTGTAAATTTTAGAGATCCACTTGAGCTTCCTGGTAGCCAAAGCAAAAAGTAACTGAAGTAACTGATCAATTATAAAAAAGAGCAGGTTGTTCCTTTAGGGGAAGCCTGGCTTTCCTGCAAGGAGGCCCATGATCCTCAGTGAGACTCCTACACTAAATATACCAGTGATTGAATCTCATATCTTTTAGAGCAGGCATATTCTGTTTTTACTTATTTCATTTATTTCATTATTTAAAACGATTTATGTGAAGGAGCTACTGAAATTGCAAGACACTACGGTGTGGACTCAGCACCCCCAAAGGCAGGTCCTCCTTTCTTGCATCCATCCCACAGAGCCAAGGATCCTGTAGGCTTCCAGCAAGCTAAGTCTTCTTACTTAGCAGGTTCCACCTGAGGAGGGCAAACCTATGGCTGGGGTGTGGGGGCACCCAGCCCAGAAAAAGGGGCCCTTTGACCCTTTTCATCATCAAACAGGGGTTTGCTCCCAAGCTGCTTCCTCCAATAGCCTTTCATCTTGGGCTTAGTCTTTGTCAGGTCAACGTGTTACCTAAATGGAGTTGAAAGGTGCTGCTTTCAGAGAACCCACTGGAGCAAAACCTCTCCTTGTGTTGTCCAGGTCGTTATTGTTACTCCCATTTTATAGATAGGTAAACTGAGGTCCAGAGACCAAGTCCCACAACTCTAGGTAGCAGAGTGAGGGTTCAGACTGGTGCTAACAATGTGCCTTCAGTCATCATGGTGATGGGCTCAGCTGGGTCCAGAGGCTGTTCCCTAGCCACCCCCACTCATCTCCCAGCCCCTGGCCCTGGCAAGCCTGCCCTGCAGTCTGCAGTCAGCAACACCTTCCTCTGGCCTCTTCCCTGCCTCCTGCCCGGAAGCTGGACTTTGCCCCCGTCTCAGTGAAGCCACATGGTTGGGAGATGTGATAGCCCACTTTGCCCCTAGAAAAATGAAAAGAAAAAAAAATTTTTTTTTTCTCCCTAGATATTTGTTTTTAAAAAATGCGTCCCAAAAGACCCACCTCCAAAACTGTATACACAACAATAACATGCTGTTTAACAGGCTGGTAAGACGGTCTCATAAACTTATAAACCTATCTTTCAGTAGTTACTTAAGATAAACTGATACAAGTCACATTTTTTTGGTACAAGAGACAACTTGCTGTTTTGGAGGCCAAGTAAAGATTCCCAAATGAGAGATGCACCTGAAAAAGATTAGGAGATCCTATCAAGGACACTAAACTCTGGGCCAACTCCAACATGCTTTTCTTGGAGTAGTATAGGTCTCAACATTAAAAAAAAAAAAAGTTGCATCTCCATGCAGGAGTGTTTGGGGCTGAGAGGGACTGGGGGGACACTCTCCCCAACAATATAGCTTCCCGGCTGCTAAAGCAAATATCATACAATGGGTTGGCTAAAACAATGGGAATTTATTGGCTCACAGCTTTGAAGCTAGGAGAAGTCCAAAATCAAGGCAATGCTTTCTTCCCGAAGACTGTGGCATTCTGGGGCTGGCTGCCGGTGATCCTTGGTCCTTGGCTTTTCCATCACATGGCAGCGCACAAGGTGATGTCTTCTCCTTTCTCTTCTGAGTTCTGTTGACTTCTAGCTTCTGGCTGATCCCCATGGCCTCTTTCTGTCTGACTTTCACTCCGCTTTTTATTACTTCAGATTAAAGCCCCACCTGATTTAATTGGGCCAAACCATAACTGAAGTAACATCTTCAAGAGGTCCTATTTACAAATGAGTGCACACGACAGGAGTGGGTTAAGAGTAAGACCTTTTTCTGGGGGACATAATTCAATCCCCAGCACCACCCTACTGAAGTCCTTCTTTGTGAGGAGTCATTGAAATGGTGGTGCAAAGTCACAGTCAATGGGATGGGTCTCTGCCCACTCCCATGCTCACTGACTTGTGCCACCAACTTTAGCTGAGCATTTACTATGTGTTGGGCCAACCAGGTACCAGGCAGCCAGCTCTGAAAGAAGAGTCCCACCTGATGGGAGACACAAGCATTCAGATACTTTAATAAAATGTGATTGCTCCTATCCTCACTGTGTAATGGTCAATCGCATGGGCTCTGGGAGCCAAACTGCCAGGATTCAAATCCCGGCTCTGGCCCTTCCTTGCTCTCTATCCTGGGGCAAGTTAATTTAACCTCTCTGTGCCTCAGTTTCATCATCTATAAAATGGGGATAAGAGTCCCTGCCTATATTAGTTATTGATTTTTGTGTAAAAAAATTACTCTAAAACGGAGCGGCTTAAAACAACAAACATTTCCAATCTCAGTAGGCGTGGGTCAGGGTTATGGGCGTGGCTTACACGGGTGCCTCTGACCCCAGGTCTCTGACAAGGATGCAAGTCAAGGTGTCGGAGGGGCCTGCAGTGAGCTCAGGGTTCCATGGGGAGTGTCTGCCCCAAGCCCACTGACAAGGATGTTGGCCGCAGACATGGGTTCCTTGTCACCTGGGTCACTTCAAAGGCCACCTCACAGCCAGCAACTCTTTTGCCCTAGAACGAGGCCATATTCTATTTGTTAGAAGCCAGCTAAGCCAGGTCCAGGCCACCCCTGAGGGGTGTGAATGCCAGCAGGCAGGGCCAGGGGAGCCCTTTCAATCAGAGGAGAGCTGTGATGAGATGAGTTAATATGCGCAGGCTGCTCTGGACAGAACCCAGGACTCCATGCCCTCACTTTAAGTTCCTCTCACTCGCTCCATGGAGCTGCGCCGCTCTTTAGAACTCTCCCTGGGCCTCAAGACACACATTGCGCACGTGCGCTCGCTTCGCCTACCCGCCTGTCCTCCTTGCTCTTGTTTTTCCAGCTGTCTCTCAGCACTAGTTTATGGGCCTTTCTCTGTTGTCCTACACCCAGACATGGCACCTGAAGAAGGCACAAGTCTTCTCTCTTATAAATGGTCACTGGATGGAATGAATGAGTTAAACCATTCCTCCTTTGGGAGAGAAGTATTGCGGTAATATGACCCCACAATTGCAACCAGCCTCTGACCAACTCGCTTATCTTTCTACTTCTTTTCCATAACACACACTGCCCTTGGCGATAGACCGTCTCCAGCACCCCCAGTGTCCTTGGGTACGTCTCGGTGCTCATGCCTCTGGAGCACAGCTTGGACTTGCTGCTTGGTCCACGGCTTGACCTCATTCAGTGTCACGACGATCCCCGTGTGTCTAACTCAGCACCTTCCCACTGCGGGGGAGCAGGGACGTTGGGATGGCTTGGGGACTGAAGGCTGACCTGTGCGCCAGGCAGGGGTGGCACTCACCATGTGAGAGGTGGCTGAGCCCTTAATCTGACCTCACTGGAGAGGGGGTCCTTGCTGATTTTGTTGCTGAGCCCTTCCCAGTGACAGGCAGAAGCTGAGTGGCCTGAAGAAGGGATGGGGAGGTGGCCTGAGGGATGGGTACCAGGACCTGCAGCTCAGCCTGGCCCTGACTTGCAACTCGGCCAGGGATCTGACTTCACTTTTAATAGTGCACCTGGGAGATCTTGTTAAAATGCAAAATTGTACTCCCTAGGTCTAGGGTAGAGCCAAAGATTCTGTTTTCCTAATTACAAGCTTCCAGGGGGATACCTAAGCAGCTGGTCCTTGAATCACACCTTGAGTACTAAGGAATCAGGTGACAGGTACTTCTCTCTGGTACTTCTTCCATGCCATATAGAGCTGAAAAAGCCAGAGTTTCCACCCCCTTTCCCTCAGATTCCAGCTGATTAGTTAAATCACACGTAAAGGAAAAGAAAATGTATGAAGCGGGATCTGATAAATGTAATTGTCTGTGGGAGGAGGCATGAATTGAAATGAGCCTGGCAGGGTGGATCTGCTCTGGAAGGATGGAGAGCAGGGGCTTTAGGTTGGCTGGGAAGGAAAGTTGGGGTTCAGATAGTGAAGGGCCTTGAATGCCAGGCTAAAGTCTTAGGATTGGTTTCTGAGATCTGGGGATGCCAAACTCAAATGCCTACAAGGGTCAGTGTGACACAGTAGGGGGTAGTGAGGCCTGTGGCCAAGCAAAAAGAACATGTCTACATAAAGGGGCAGTTACAACTTATTGTTGCCCCATGGTACTGTAAGCCTACTACAGCCAGATCTGATTTTCTCAAGCAAAGTCACAAAGCTGGAATTTTATGTAAAAGCTTCTAGATTTTAGAAATTGTCTGACCAAACAAAACTTATTTGTTTGGACATATCTGGCCAGAGGGTCCCCAATTCATGACCTCAGACTGAAGCGGAAGGGAGCCAGTGAAGGTTAGGGGCAGGAAGTTCCGCCCTGAAGGAAACCGGGCCCTGGACAGTGTCCACTGCTGGTCAGGAGAAGGTGTGCTGCCAGATGCTGTCCTTCTTACTTGTGACCTCTAAGTTGTCCAAGGTAGCTAAACATCTGGGAAAGAGGACACCTGAGGACCAAAGGAGGGTGTTCACCAGGAGTCCAGAGGAACCGTGGAGGCAGTCACCTACTTTAAACCCAAGAACAAAATGTGCCTCTGTCTCACTCACCAGGTCCCTGAAACTTGGCATTTAGGCTCCTGGACACATCTCTCATTGCTAGAAGGGCATCGTGAAATTTGGCGTTGTGCAGCAAAGTGGGGTCCGAGGGATGTTTAACTCTTGACCTTGTTACTTCGTAGCTTGTTGACCATTGACAAGTTTTTGCCTTAGTTTCCTTTATTTTTAAAATAGTGATTGGTAATTGTACCTATTTTACAGGGAACTTGAGAATCACGTGAGATAATATAGGGAAACACCATATAATAATAATAATCATCATCATTATCATCATCACCATCATTATGGTTCAGTTTGGGGCTATAGAACATTAGGTTTGGAAGGGTCATTAGGGATTGTCCAGCCTTCTCACTTAGCAGACGGGGAAACTGAGGCTTAGAGTAGGTGAGTGACTTGCCCAAGGTCCCATGGTGAGGCAGCTGGCTGAGCTCCTCCACCCTTTTCTACTGTGCCATGGCATCTCTCCACTCCAGCTTCCCACAGCAACAAACACAGGACCTGCCAGATATTTGTTTGTGGAGAGAATAAATGAGCTAGTGACCATGGAAGAACCAGACGTTCTTCTCATTTTCTCTTCGTCTTTATAACTTTAGATCCTTGATTCATTTAAAAGCACTTGAGGGCCAAGGGAAGTGAGATATATGAGATTCAAGGATGTGGGATTTAGCAATGGAGAAGAATTCTCTTGTGTTGGAGATAACTGCTATTGTCTCTTCAGAGTCCTTTGCCCCTCCCTCCCTCCTTCCGTCTCTTTTACCCTGTCTTCTCTCCTTTCTGCCACCTGTCAGTCATTCTTTCATTCAACACATTTTTATTGAGCACCTACTATGGGCTAGGTTCTTCAGGCACTCTCTAGGCACTGGGGACACAAGTTTGAACAAAACAGACATTGCCTCTCCCACACACAGTTTATAGTCTAGCATGGGAACCCCCAAACAATCAAATGATCTCACAGATGGGGACGATGATTTTGAGGGCACTATCGGGGCTGCTATAGGGATGGATGTGTTTGGGGGGGTGGTTTCTGAACTGGTACGGATTTTTAAGGGGGTCCTTCCTGAAGACATGGCTTTGGAGCAAAGAACTGGGGAGCCAGCAAGAGCTCAGCGGGTTAAGGCCAGATTGGGAGGTAGGGAGTATGCCCCAAGAAGAGGGAGCAGGATGTGCAAAGGCCCTGAATAAATGCAGGAAAGCCAGCATGTTGGGGCCCCAAGAGCCAGCAGGGTGGGTGGCTGGAATGAGGCAAGGGCTCCTTTGGCAGGGCCCGACAGGCCCCCTGAGGTTTTTAATCTGCATCCTGGGGAAGCCACTGCAGGTTTTAAAGCAGATCTGCACTGCAAAGAGATTGTCCTGGCTGAGCTTGGAGAAGAGACCTCTGCAGGGCTAGAGCGGAAGCAGGGAAATGAGTGCATGCAGGGGTCAGAGGAGCTGGCGGCTTGGAGGCTGAGAGGCATGGATCGAGGGAAATTTGGGAGGTAAAACTGTCAGGATATAGGCAGTTGTTAAACGGCTGTAAATACTTAGAGGATTTCCTCCACCGAGTGCGAAATCCCCAGACTCGCAGAGGCAGCTGCTCAGCTCCCACCAAACAGGGCACATCGAGCCCCAAGCACGGTTCCTGGGAAGCCGCTGTCTGTGTGCAAACACCGATTTTCCACAAATGCTCCATCGCTAAGGATTTATTGCGTGCCTTCTGTGGGCCCAACACGGGGCTAGGCGCGGCAGGCGAATGCAATCAGCTCCTTTCTCATTTGGACGGAGGTTTGGGATGAGTTCTACGGCTGCTCCTTTCTGCACAAGTAGCCGGGAGCTGCATCTGCAGCACCACGTATCTGGAAGGGGGTGGTGGTGGAGCAGAGCGGGCTCTGTATGCTTCCAGATGTTTCCAAAGGCTCACAGGCTTTTGCTGTGACCATAAAGATGTCCAGGGTTTCTGTGGATAAAGGAGGATTCTTTGTCCTGCAGGAGACTGTTTAAATATATAAAATTATTACCCATGTGGAGCAAAACCTGCCTTTCATCTGAATGATAGCAAACATCTATATGCAAATGGTGAGAAATTCAGGTATTTTCAAAGAGGGGAAGAGTTCTTAGGAGGTACTGGGAAATCGTGCAACTCGCAGACTGAATTTTTCAGGTTTTACCCAGATGGCCAGGGTTGGAGTCCTCTGATCTACCCTGTCGGCACAGGCATTCTGGAAATCTGGACAAATAGCTTCTCTTTAGGCGGCCAATGGGGATTGTGAAATGATGAAAAGTAGGGCTTCCCCCCTGCTTACCGCAGGGAGTCCACCTACATTGGCTGCATGGAGCTGGCCTCGACTGTCCTGAGGGGCCGGCTCTCTGCTGGGAGAGGGCACCAGTCATTTCCACCAGTTCTGGTTTTGGTGCTACCCCGGTCATCTCCCACCATGCTTCAGACCCACCCGTGGGACCCACCAAAGGAGATGAGGAGAAGGCTCCCAAGAGGGAGAAAGACAAGCTCTAGGTATTTCAAGAAAAAGTGCTAGGGAATTTGAGCTCCCCTTTTCTAACAAAGGTGGGCAGATAAGAGAGGCAAAGCTGTCAGCGATCTGGCAGCCTGGCTTGACCAATGTGGAAAATGCTTTCCTTGCTTCAAACTGCACTTTTGAGCCTTTCTTATCCTCTCTACAGATCCCAGCAAATTCACACGGCTGCAAGTAGTATCACCTCAGCTAACAGGGTAAGGAGTGTATAGGTGGCAACACAAAATATGAAAGAAAATAAGTTTGGGGGTAAATGCAAGGGCAGGTATCAGGATATTTATGCAGGAATGTATAAGTCCTTACAAAGGCCACATTTAGAATATTTGTCTTGATCCAGAGCCATTTCCTTCTGTGGAAAATAATTCTTAATCAAGATTCCATCACCCTTAGTAAATCTTCCAACACGAATTTTTCTTTTCGTATCTTGTCTGGGAAGAAATTGCTCTCACTTAAGACTGGGTGATATATTTGTTGTCCCCTGCTCCCAAAGGAAAATTTGCTGATTACTTCTTCAGCATAAGGATAAAGTGGAAGAGGGGCTCTTTTCTCTGGTTTGTTTTCTTGAGCTTGTAATTTTAAAATATCTTCTTCCAGGGCCCCTGATATTAACACTCATGGTGCAGAAGTCAAGCAAAGGGGACTTTGCCAATCGGACGTGTCTCCCTCCTGCTCTGAAATCATAGCAATGTGACCAAGAATAGCTAGATAGGAATCCCAACCTCTAATATCGTTGGTAAGTTCCTATGATAAATAGCTTGGGCGAACGCTAATCAAAATTACTTTCTGGTTCTACCTGATTCAGCAAGACGAATGCATGACACGGCCCCAGAGGCTGGGATTTGTTAATTTACAGATCTCTGACCATACTGGCAGCCCTAGCCCCCCTGCCGGGTGCACATGGGTGGGGGATGGGTCCCTCTGCAGAGGCTCCCAGGGCTTCTCACCTGCAGACCAGCTCCTGCAGCCCTTGCCCCATTTGCCTCCGAGTCCATCCAGGGGAGCAAGGCTGGGTCCATCCAGGGGAGCAAGGCTGGGTCTTTCACGTGCTGTGAATTTGCATCCAGAAAGCAAAAGGGCTCCCAGTGACTTGAAGGTAGTAATGCTGGCAATGTGCATCTACCGTTCCCTTTTCTATGAAACACCCTCTTATCCCGGCCCCCTTTCCAGCAGGCTGGTGGACATATGTAGGCAAATGGGCAGGAAGCACTAGGAAAATCTTTTTTTTTTTTTTAATTTGGTATTTGGACTGCAGGATGTAAATCTCAAGAGCCTGCAAATTTGAAGAACTATCCTCTCCATGAGTCGAAGGATTTCAGGAAGCATCCCCAGTAGGGCAACCAGATCTGCTACGATGATGTCGCTGCAGTTTTAGGATTTGGCTAAGGACCTCAGGGCAAAGAGAAGGCTAATTTCAACCGTGTGAGACGGTGAACATGTGAACTGGGATTTACAAGCTCAGACCACCACAGGCAGGCTGAGGTGTTTGCTGCCTTCTGTTTTTGTGGCTTCGTGAGAAGGACCAATTAAAACCACCCAAAGCCTTGAGCGTATGGCTATCTGACTGGGCAGGCTTCCTCTGGCATGGGACCCCGCACAAATCACTGTATATGGACAGCATCTGAGCAGGGAGAGTTGCCCCGGTGTGGGGTGGAGTGCTGTTTCCCCTTCTGGGTCTTAACCTTTCCTAGCGAGACAGACAAGCAGGAAAGTAGGAAATTGAAGCAAGCTATGTTTAGCCGACTTTTACATACCATAATCTCTTCACCGTGGTCAAGCAAGGCAGGAATGCTTAGGCTGATGGGTCTGGCACAAATCCATTCCAGAGGGGAGTGATTTATAATTTAGCACCATTTCTCGACTCTTCCCTGAGAGTGGAGTGAAATGACCCAAGAATAACATTGCCCTCACCAGGGCTAGCGAGAACAGGGTGGTCTCGGGCGTAGGTTTTCACTCACAGAAACGCAAACTCATTCGCCACCCCAAAGGCCCGGTAAGGGTCAAGCACGGTTCCTATTTTTAAGAGGCCGACAGTGCAGTGAGTTATGAGGTCTGAGGGGGATGTGAAGTCTGGGCCAGGGGCCTTTGGTTGTCCTCCTCACCAACAGATCTTGAGTCAACCCGACATAAAGACCCTCATACTTGATGTAAAAGTGATATCCACCTCCTAAGAGGCAGGTTCAATGGGTGGGACCAGGCAGAGAAAGAAACAGGCCAAAGGCTTGCAATCTCACTGGTTAAAATATCTTGATGTAAATATGAGTCCCTTAAAAGGATCCGAGAGGGCCCCCCAAAAAACTTCTGACGGGGCTGATACATAGGCGAGTGAGACGTTGAAATTATTTTAAGACAGATGCCTTTTTAAACTGTATTCAGAACACTTTTCAGGGCTCCTGGTTGCACAGTTCCTCAAGCAGGAGGTATTTTATCTTCACAACATCTGGAAATGTCAAAGTGGTATCACCGCAGACTTCAACAGAGACAGGCGCCTCGGCATAAAAGTGCGCTAACAAATCATGACTGTGATCGCAGAACGATGCGAGTGTTTTGCAGGCAGCTCCGAAGAGAAGGAGGAAAACTCACCAGTAAGTCCCCACCACTTTTACTGCTTCTCCAATCCCTGTAAGCAACTTTTCTGCAATATCCTCCACCAAGCAGCTAACAACTGCAAGCAAGTTTATTTTCTCAGCTTGTCGGAGGTGATTGACAAGAAAGTCTTTTTTGTTGTTGTTCCCCCCTTCAGGGTAAAAATCTCTTTATCCCATAAATCCATGGGCTTGACACAGTTGGGTAAACTTGTGATGTCACTCAAAGGAATCTCCATGCTTACTTGCATTGGGTTTCCCCCCAACGTCGTTGGGATGGAAGGTGGGGTCAAGTGGGGGAACAGCGAGAGCCAATGCTGTGTGACAGGGGCCAGTGCAGCCCCTCACTGCCTTCTTGCAATGGGCAAGCCACGTGGTAAGACGGGGCCAAGGTCCCTTACATAGCTGGGATTCTGAGAGCTTAGCCAGAGAAGGACTTTCCATTCAAAACTCAAACAAAACTGATGATATTTTTATTTATCTTTTCAAGGGCACGGGCTCAAATACGCCCGAAAAACCTGTGACTCTATGGACTGCTTGAAATGTTTATGGGGCTGCTTGCCTGAGAGCTGCCACAGAAATAAAAACAGGAGGAACCCCGCAAAGGGCAGAGTTAGAGCCTTATGCAAACTTTTCCCCTAAGTTTTAATCATAAAATGAACACTGCTGATAATAACGATGATAACAGCAAATGCTTTGAATCAGTCATTTTTACTAAACAGAATCTGAACCTTGTGGAATAGACAGAAAAATGAAATTGGCCGTCAGAACCTCTGGGATCGATCAGAACCTCTCTGGGACAACATAATGAGAACGAAATCTGAAATCTTCCAGGGTGAAGGGAAAGCCGGTGTTATAATAAAATCTCTGTTGTCATCACTGTTCTAGCTCCACTTTGATGGCAAACCAGCCCCCACCCTGGTTCCCTAACACACCCTTTACATTCATTTCCTGCCAAGCTGAGGGGAGCTCCCTGGAACTTGAGCAAATGCAGGCTGCTTGGTCCACATTAGGGCCAAGGAAACAGGCCAGGCAGAGTTGAGGGCAAGGCATGGGCGATTATTCCCGGCTGCCGTTGTTTGCGTCCTGCTGCTCATTTTCTTTTCCCCTCTGCTCTCAGGGAAGAATGCCCGAGTGACAATATGCAACTGCTCAACTTCTACCACCCTGTGGTAAGTTTATGCCATGACATACACTCTCGCCCCTGGGCCTTCTCGCCTGTTCTTGTGAGAAACATCACACCCTGCTCCAGGGTCCCATTTTTTTTATACCTTCATCCATGGGACCTCTTTGGGGGAACTTTGTAGGTGAACTCCAGCATGTAGTTTCAGGTTTGAAAGATCAGAGAATCGTTGACGCTAGGACTCTCCCGCGACGAGAATATTAAGTGGCAGACAAAACCCAAAACAACCTTCAGCCACGCCAACCTGGAGCCCCGAGTTCAGCGCTCACCGAGGGCTGGGCTCGGGAACGAAAGCTGCCTGCCCACTGACACTGAAAGACACGTTCACAGCGTTTGCATTTTCTCTCAGCCCGTACATCTCCCAAATGCTCCTTTTCCACAGCACCCTTCCCCCACCCTGATTTTATACATAGCAGATGGCCTTCAAACAAATCAAGGAGCAGAAGCTGCAAAAGGCTTAAAAAAAAAAAAATGACAGTGAAACTCATATATTTCTTCAAACGATGAGATGAACTACAGATGTTTGCCAAAGGGTGATGGTGCTGCCTACAACTTAAAACCTGACTTGAAAGAATCGTCCACTTGTGTTTAGTGTTGGACGAGCCCAGTAGCCGTCACGGTGTGATTTATGGGGGTTGTTTGTGAGATTTTATGTCGCTGGGGACATAGCAATTAAAACACTCTGCCGTTCTCTCCATGAAGCCTCCCCTTCTCTGAGCCCAGGCGTGGAGTCGTGATGAAAACCTGGGTACCAGCCTTCAGCAGGTGAGCATGCACAAAGCAGTTCCAAGCCCCTCCCACAGGCCCATCCATCTTCCTTCTTCTTGACCAACATGCCCCCTTGCTCCCGCACTTCCCTCCCCCTCCACAAGCCTCCTGGTCTTTGCTAATATCCTGTTCTTACCTGACACCTGCAATCAGATTAATCTCAAATCAAGCTTCACCAACTTGCTAAAAGGGAAACAGTTGTCTCTTGCAGAACCCAGCTGCATATAGAAATCAGCTGCTGGCTAGGCACATTTTTGAAAAAGGAAGTGAAGAATCACTGCTAAGTGTTTAAAAATGAACATGAAGCAGAGATCGGGAGGCCTGTAATTAGCACAACAGTAAGTATCTGGGTTCCTATTAAAAAGCTCCTTTTCCAGGACTTGCTGCAACAACATGGTCATAAATATTTTTTTATGGAGTAATACTGGGGAGGCAAGACTGTAGCCCACTGGTACTTCCTGTCGTGCCTCTTTGCTTTCCAAGGATAATACTTAACACAGAGTGCATGAAGGATTTCGAGCCCAAGCCCACTCCCAAACACAAGCCAACGTCCACATCTGTGCAAATGTAGACACCTATGCCTGTCACTGCCAGCACATGTGCACAGGGTCCTACCCAGGTGGCAGGGGGCGGAGCTGGCGGCACTGGCTGCACAGGTGCAGGCAGCAGGCATGGGAGGAGGCCTCCGCCATGCCCTGGCCTCTGGAACAGAGACACGGGGAGCCTTTGAAGTTACCACAACTCAGGTGGAAGGCCCTTGGAGCAGCCCTGAGAGGAAGCCATTCGTTTTCACACAAAAGGGGAAATTCCTCAGGACCCCGGCATTTCCACTGAATTGGACCTCTGAAAAGTTATTCTCCAGAGGCTCAGGGCCCAGCTGTTCTCCATCTCCACGAGGCTGTGAGGAGAGGAAATGGGCTGCCCCTACTGCAGCATGAGAGACATAAGCTAGACAGAAGGAAGCACAGAATCATAGCTAGAAGGAGACAGGCAAGGACCTCGGGATGGGGGCCCGGGAGGAGAGCAGAAGGACTTTCAAAACAGGTGCGGTCGGTTTTGGAGCCAGGAAGATGGACAGTATGGCTTTGCAGGACCTCATCTGTTTTCACATCGAAAATAGCAAGCCGTTGCCTCCTCTCTGACTCCCTGCCACAGAGCATGCCGGTGGGCTTGTTCCCACTCATGACTCAGAATTAAAGTGGAGAGGAGCCTTAGAGCCCATCTCATCTCCCTTTCTGGCTTCAGGCAGAGCCATGCCCAAAAGCTTCCATGCAGGTGAGAATCTTGCTTGTGTTTCAAGACTTTAAATTACCTGGTAGTGGACATATGTCTTTCTTTTTTAAAAACCACAACACCTCTTAACCCTTTTACTTTGTGTGGGGAAGCCCCCATCATGTGAATCAGAGTGGGTCGGCAGCACCTTCCTCCCATTACTGGAGCTGCAGACCCAGGTTGTCGCCTTCCCTCTTCCCGTGTTTCCTGGACCACTGAGCCCCCCGCCCCGCTGCAGAGGAAGCTTGTCTCAGCTTTATTCTGGTACCAGGGCCCTGGAAGGAATGTTTCAGAGGAAGGATGTGCGTTGTGCACTTTGGTCCATCTAACATGAGGCCAGGGATGTGATAATAGGGCAAATAACCATAGAGTGTTTTAGTGCATCTGCTAAAGAGTTCAGGCTTGAGGGCAGTTGGATGCTGGAGAATTATTCCGTTAACCAACTCTGTGCTGGCAGGCCAGATGATAAAAGTCTGAATGAATCCTGCTGGGGGCTTGCTGTGGTTTGCCATGGCCTGGGAAAGGAGACATGCTGGGGCTCTTTCATTAAATGCGTGGAGTCTTGTGACACAGAATTGCTGGCTTCATGGCCAGAGCTGGATTCCGATACAGGCTGAGTGATGTTGGGCAAAACTCTTACCTTCTCTGAGGTGAGATTTCCTCATTTTCAAAATGGAGACCATGAGACCTTCCCGGATAGTGATGAGGATAGAATGAGATGAGACAGATATTGTACCAGCACAGTGCTTGGCATATATTAGGTCCTCAATAAATGGTAAGCTTCCACCATCTAGAGGGAAATCCAGATGAAGAAGAAGAGATAGATTAAGGCTTATGGGGACATGGAGCTCTACTGAGGTGCTACAGCCTAGCAACCACCAAGAACATGTGTCTCAAATAGCAGATTCCTTCCCAGCTAAGAAAGTGTGCTTGTTATTCTCCATCTGTGCCCCACGCCCACAGATCCACTCTCTTCCCCTCCCTGCCTGCACACTAGGGCATGGGGGCTGGCTTGCCTGGACTACATCTCCTGGGCTTCCTTGCCTCTGGCTTTTGCCTGGGTTTAGCCAATTCCAGCCTGGCCCCAGCTCTCTACAGAGCCTGAGAATGCCATTCCCTTCAGGCCAGTGGGTGGATATAGCTTCCTGCCATTGGTATTCCCTACAGCCTGGATTTCCCATGGTGGTTCTTTTAGCCCCACCCACACTTCTGCAAATAGTCCCATTATTAACTTGTCTTCAGAGTCTATCTGCATGCATCTTCTCTTGCCTATCTGGAGACTGGAACAGAGTGTGACTGCAAGTGGATGGGATCATCTAGGAAGACTTCCTGAAGGAGGGTGTCTCTTCTCCAGGCTTTTGGAGGAGGACTGCAGAAGTTTGATGGAGTTGTAGACTAGAAGGCCAATTCTCCTGGCAGGGAGATCAGAGTCAGCAAATGCTCGGGCGTCAGAATCAGGATGGGCTCTGCCTGGGGGGTGGTGAAGGTGCTTCTCAAGAAGATTCTGAGAGGGAGAGCAGAATGACACTAGAACTAGAAAACGGCTGTCATTTGTTGAGTGCCTACAATGGGACAAGCTTTCACAATAGTGTGAGAGGTATTATTTATCATCATTTTGCAGAGGAGAAATGGTGGCTGAGGGAGACAAGGAACTTGTCCATTACATGGTGGCAATGGGACTCATCAGTTCTGTTCCGGGTGCCCAGTACTGAGGGTTTTCCCAGGACGAGGGACCTGCAGTGAGGATCTTGAGTTCATGGCAGGTCTATTGGGCGGCTGTGGAGAGTTGGTGAAATAGAGAGTTAATCGGTAAAGAAGGTTAATATCCTTGTCTCAAAGGTCCTGCTAAAATAGAATGGTAAGATTTGAAGTATATGCAGGAGAAAGAGAGAACGAGAACAGGAATAACTACTTCTCATCATTCAGCAGCAGGCGGTGGTATAGTCATCACTGATGGCTAAGACTCCCAATATTTCTGTTTGCCTTGGACCAGCATCATTTTTCCCTTGACAAAATTACCTTTGTGATTTTTTTTTTTACTCCAACTAATAATACATGGATGACACCTTCTTTAAGCCCATGTGAGCAGTGGGCAGAGGGGACCATGGGAGGCAGAGGGGGAAAAGGTGGTATATGGACTCTGTGGGCAGCAAAGTAGAGGCAAGTCTCTGATGAGGCAGAGTGCGGGCTTAGGGGTCTTGTGAAGTAAGAAAATAATCTTCTTTATCCATTAAAATGATTATTAACTCCCAATTTCAGTAGCTCTCCACTGTCACCCAATAGACCCCACCATTAACTCAAAACCCACAAGCAAGGATGCAATGGTATGGTACCATCCCAGGTCCAACCAGTATCCCCAAGAATAAAAACAGCAACGAAACTGCTCTTAGCTGAGCTCCTGTTCTCTTTTCTCACAATGCATCCCTAGATGTTATCTTGAATGCGTAAAACAATCCTTCGGAGTGAGTGTTGGTATCCCATTTTCAAGATGAGGAAATGGCGGCAGAGAGAAGTTAAGGAAGGCTTGCAGGGACCCCTAGCTTGAAACTGGCATGTTTCTCTCATGTCCAAGCTTGGGCCAGGCTATCAAGTGCCTGCAAGTGCTGAGGGCTGGCGAGGTGCCTTGAGTCAGCATTCATGGGACCCTTGCAAATTCCGTCACTCGGGGGTGGGTGCCTGGAGTTGGCCTTGAAGAATTTGGGTGGCTTTTTACATTGCCTAGCACTCCCATGAGAATTGTCTGATATTCTTTCGACTTCTATGTATTTTCATATGCTCTGCCCCTGCTGGCATGCCCTTCCCTCCTTTGACCCTCTAGACAGATTTACCCACCATTCAAGAGTCAGCTCAGGTGAAGCGGGTGTGGCTCAATCGATAGAGCTCCCATTTACCATATGGGAGGCCCCGGGTTCGCTTCCCAGGGCCTTCTTGAGAGGGCAGGCCGGCCCGCGCGGCATGGTGGGCTGATGCAGCAAGACCTCGCAGCAAGGGGGAGATAAGCAGACACAGAAAAAACACACAGCAAATGGACACAGCAAATACAAGCAGCAAGGGGGG
>JAQZBX010011980.1:0-41888 GCA_029593785.1 Cabassous unicinctus
GATTGAGCCACACCCGCTTCCCTACAATGCATTTCTTTAGTATGATATCATAATTTTAAAAATAGTCTGAAAAATATTTCCCAACGTGTTTCCCTGAAGTTCAATCAATAAACAGTGGCCAAGTTCATCTGACAATGCCAGGTTTAGAAAATCTAAACAGCTTCGTTACTGCAGGCCTTCTCTGGATATTTAAAATACTAATATGAGTTTTGAGTCTTTTGCATGGGAGATGATGTTTCTCAATATGTATCTTGTTTCTTTATTATTCATTCAGCAAATACGTATTGAGGGTCTATTACATGCAAGTTCCCATTCTGGGACTGGGGTACAACAGGAAGCAGGACAGACAGATTCTACCTTATGAAACACACTCTGGTGGTATGATAGATGCCTGGCCAAAGGGGAAGGGCTGACAGGACAGCTGGTTATCTTGCTGTTTTGTTTCAAGCCAAAGAAAATGTTAACTAGAGAAACATTTGAGCACTGAAGAGTGGGGTAATCGGCAGGAAGCCAAGCCTCTGCCCACCTTTCTCTTTCCTGATAATTAACCATCACCTCCACACTTTCTCATCTTCTTTGTATTGATCTTTCAGCATATAATGGCCACAAATAGTAAAAGGAAGGCTTAATAACAAACATTAAAATGAATAAATAATTACAGCCACTAATCTTCCTCAACCAACTGATTATTTGTTCAGTGGCACTATTACATAAAACGAGGTTTACATAATTTAAAAGGACATCGACATGCAATTTTATAGCTTTTTCTCTATTTGTCCTTGCTTCTGAGACTCTTTAGGAAGCAATATAAAGATATGATTATTGCTGCATGTGTAGGGACAGAAGCAATGGTTCTATACAGCCGGGGGGTAATGTAAAACCCAAATTCTTATTTAGAATATTAGTGCAATTTTTACATTTTAAAATTCTCTATTTTCAACCCATATTGTAATGAGTGTGATTGTGACCTCTCTGTCAAGTTATGATCTTATCACAAGCTACCATGTTTGATGCTATCTTAAATGAATCTTTTGTCAACATATGGCTATTTTTGATACCCATCACCTATAGATATGCACTTTGTCTTTAATGCTGGGTATTTTTTGGTATTTTAAGAATAAAATTATTTAAACAGGAAATCTGTGCATTTCTATCTCAATAACAGGAGTAAATTGCACATGCTGTTCCTGAAGAGTACTTTAAACAAATAATTTCTACTCACTGCCCTTCAAGAATTGTTTGTGTGTCCCGTGAAGTAGAACCTGAGAGGGCAGACACGATTCCCAGCATCTCCCATGTTCAGCTTGAACTGATCGTGTTTACATGAGCATGATCACGAAAAAACTGCTGAACTGCAGACTGTCTTTAGAAATAATTGGTAAGAAACTACTTTAAAAAAAAAAATAACGAGTTTAAAGATCTCAGAGAGCACTTTTGCAATATACATGAAATAGTCACTGAAAAACCTATGAGCAACTGACAATCAGCATTAAAAATCAATGCACACATTTGTTGAGTGCCTATTATGTGGCAGGTACTTTCCCCATCTCCTACGTTTCTCTTTTTCTCCCTTTGCATTAGCTATGCTTCTCTTTCTCCTTCTTCTGGCCAGCCACCTTTGATTTTCCATAGCCTATACTCTCGTATATCTCTAGATGAACAGGACAATACATCTTGGCTCTCCTAGTCCCAAATTTGCATGACCTTCTAGCTAAATCCCAGAGCAGAGTATCTTAATTATCCTAATTCTAAATTCCTGCCAAAGAAAATTGATTGGAATAACTCTGGTTGGGGTCCTATTCATAGACCCCATATCTGGCTAGAGTATGATATGCTGACCCCAATCATGACAGAAGAGCTCTGGTCAGAGATTCTCCCAGGGAAGGGTGTAAATTAATTGGAGACAACTGGGGTGTTTGAGCCGCAAGTAACAAAGTTTGCTGGCAAACTGGCTCTACCATCAGGCAATAGCAAAGTGGCTTCATCTATTCCATGCTTCATATCTAGAGACAATAACATGAGGAAGAGGAACTATCTCTTTCATGTAACCCTTTTTTAGGGTCAAAGACAGCTTTGGGAAAAAAAAACAAAACACCCCACTAGATTTCATCTCTTGTCTTATTGCTGCAGATACGGGTCAGAGCACATTTTTAAACTCACCATTCACATGGAAATGCCAATTACCATGACTGGTTGACAAGTCAGAATATATTCCTGGGCTTAAGGAGGCATTTCATAACTCTTCATAATTTGAAGAAGAGGTGAATACAAACAACATTGGAGTTCTGTTAGAACAAGCATCCTGAAATAGATCTAGTACTCCTTAACATGCCATTCCAGCATTAACTTTTCTCCTATTAAGACTTAATATCATGGAACTACTTGGTATATTCCCCTGGTTGATTGAGAGCCATAGAAATTTGGCCTAAGAAGAGATAACTCAAACTTCATAATGTTACCCTGGGATGTCTAGATTTTATAGTAAATGGTAAATAGAATTTACTCTAAGTGGGTGAATTTCTGGATGGGTATGTTTGTGTGCTTATTTAACAACCTAGAAATCTTGGGCAATGCATTTTGCCCCTTTTGAAAGACTCAGTTGCCAGGTGGGCACGTCATATCATTTGCCCAATACCCACCCCCAGACTGTTATTAGGAGGAAGGGGGCTTACAGAAGGTGTTTTGTTTTGTTTTTTAATTTTTTTAAAGAAGCTTTAGATTATATAAATGTTACATAAAAAATATAGGGGATTCCCATATGCTTCACCCCCCTACACACACACTTTCCCACAGTAACAAAATCTTTCATTATTTTGGTACATATGTTACAATTGATGAACACATATTGAAGCATTGCTACTAACGGTGAATTATCGTTTACATTATAGCTTACACTCTGCCCTGCACAATTTTATAGGTTATGATAAAATGTATAACGGCCCGTATCCATCATTGCAATGTCATGCAGAACAATTCCAATGTCCCAGAAATGCCCCATGTTACACGTATTCTTCCTTCTCCCTCCCCTCAGAACCTCTGGTGGCCAATGCCCCTATATCAATGATAAAAGTTCTTCCATTGCTAGAATAATAATAAGTCTAGTTTAGTCTACCGTTCATTCCCCAATCTTGAGGATTTTGGGATAGTGATGCTCACTCTGTTTCTAATTGAGAGGGAGTTTAGAGCCCATGGGGCAGATGGATGGAACTATGTTGCTTGCAGTTGCAGGCACTCTCTGTTCCTTGGGTTGGATGTTGTCCATCATCATCTTCTTGCTAGTTGTCCTGGGTGAGTCCAATGAACTGGGAGTAGGTGTTGCAACTCTGCTGAGATTCAGAGCTTAACTGGAACATGAAGAGACCAAAGATTGAAGTCTCTGGGACACACATTTAACAAGTATAGTGCTAATTATAGGTTCAAATAAAAGGGGCAGAAGAGCCATATGTAGGGAAACTATAAATGAGTTTAACTCTGTTACACTGGGGAGCATAAATTCAGAGGCCCACTGACAGGGTGCCAAATTCCTGAGCTTGTCTAGATGTCTCTAGAGCCCTCAGGAGCCCTGCTGTTTGAGGTAGTGTTTACTGTGGCAGTCAATGAGATCCTGCTGAGATGTGCCTAAGTGTGACCTCTGAAATAACCTCCCGACTCGATTTGAAATCTCTAAGCCATAAAAACTCATTTGTACTTAATATTTCTCCCTTTTGGTCAAGGTCTTTTTCCAGATGCATTGTTGTTGGCTCTTGGTAATAATCCCTTGGTGCCAGGGAGGCTAATCCCCAGAAGTCATATCCCATGCTGGGGGGAAGGTAGTACATTTATATGCTGAGTTTGGCTTAGAGAGAGGCTAAATTTGAGCAAGAAGGAGGCTTTCAGGAGGTAACTCTTAGGCAATATTTAATACTAGGCTAATTTTCAGTTTTACAAGAAAAGGTTCATAAGTACAATCATCAATATCAAGGGCTTAGCCTAATGGTCTGTCTTCCTTCACTAGGCACATGCCCATGCCCATGCACTTGAGGGTTTCTTGCTGTTCTATTAGAGAATGTAGCAGGACTTCCCAGGATAGGAATTCAATATTCTTTTGGTTATTTTATGGTTCTTCACTCAGGAGACAACACCTCATAACCACTTGAACATATGCCTTAGAGGTATCCCCAGGTGTACTCCACCCCATATATCCCCCCAGCAGAAAGGTTTTAAAGGTATGAAGTAGTATGCAAATGTAGGGCATTGTCATGCCCTTCTCATTAATACTTCACAATCCTTCAAACAGATACAAAATGTCCACAGGAACAAAACAAAACATTTTCATATAAATAAATAAACATAAGTAAAAAAATGGTTTGAAGTAAAACTGGCTGGCTTGAGATTTGGTCTTATTTTGAAATGAGGTCAGCCTGGTTGGTTTTTTAATTTCCATAGAGAAATTTTGCATGGCTCTCTGATTTACACAAAGATATTTTAAATGTTGGGAAGAAGAAAAGTCTCTCACAGATAGCAGCAGGAATCACACTGGCACTGTTAAAGTAGAGAAGCCAGTGCAAAATGAGGAGAACAGATACATATTTTCTCTCAGGGTGTTCAAAGAGCAGGAGAATAAAGGAGACAAAGGAAGATGGTCATAGAAGGTGGCTAATATTGCTCCTCCAGAAATAGCAAGGCTCCTTGCTGAAAAGGAAGAGAAAGGAGCTGGATACGAGAAGGGTGCTCCAGTGATCACAGGGCGACTGTGGAACAGTGACAAGGACACTGTGCCAATAATCTGATCTAGCGGGACGTTGTCCTGGCCTTGCTATTATGGAGTCTTGATTTTGTAGATGGTATGCCCTATCTAGGACTCATGTTTCCTCAGCTGTGAAATAAGGGTTTGGGATGCAGATAAGAGGAATCTCAGAGCAAACCTGGTTTATGGCAGAAGGTCCAGTCAGGGTCTCTACGTGCCTGAAATTCCATGAATACCATTGCTGTTACTTTTAAGATAGTTGCAACTGAGGTCTCAACATGCAATGGGGCTGTTGCCTGATTGCTCTGGGTTCTGGCTACATCACAAGAAATAAGTCAGAGACATGCAGGTTAATGAGGACAGTAAAAAAAGTTTATTGAGAAATGAGAGGAAAGAGATAGTATGCATCTGAGGTGTGAGTGTGGGCATCCTCCAGGCAGAGAGACACAATGCAGGGCCCTGGGGTAGTCCCTTTTAAGGCCCTTTGTCTTCCCTCTTCCCCACATTAAGGAGGGATCTCAGCTATTTCTCTCCTGATTGTTTGCCTTTCTACCTTCACCTGTTAGCTTTCAGGGAACCAACGGGAAGGCCTTTCTGTTTGGATTTATCTAGGGCCTCTTTCAAGCAAGCCCCGGAGTTTCAAATGGGACTTTGTGACCATGGTCTTGGCTGGCATTTCAGCTGTAATGGCTACAGCTTTTTTTTTTCATTCAGCTGCCTTCCCTCAGGGGGTTTCTGGACGGGGTCTCATGGCTAGGTTATGACCAGCAGCCTTCCCTCATTTCCTATACTAACCTACTTCAGGGCTCTACACTCCAAATTGTCTTATCAAAACGAATAAAAAATAGTAAAAAAAGTTGGAGACCAGTGGTCTTCTGGAAGTAAACAGATTATCTTATCTTAACATAAATGGAAGAGATCTTTAAATATTTGAACCCTTAAAGCAGCTGGAGAAAAATAATGCCTTTTTATAATTACCATATTGGAAAATGGGTCTTCAGAAACCCCTGGAGGGGTATATGACATTGCAAAACTATGTCCCTGCCCTGAAGAATGCGATTCAGTAGGGTCAAGATTGGAGCCCTGCAATCTGTTTAAAAAGATGTCCCCAAGCAATTTTTATGAGCTCCCCAGGTGGCAGTCTAGGACCTGGAGAAAAAGATGATTAACATGACTCATTCTCCAAAAACATGTTTTTGTTGATGTTATCCATCATATTACTGCATGAGCCATAGTGAACATTCTTTTTAGAATCCAGGGGTAGGTTACAACATATTATGTACAGCTTTAGCTATAACCGTATCTACTAGACATAATAAAACATTATATTTTTAAAAATACAATTATTTTTAAAAATTGGTTCCTTTGCTGTTAAGATTAGGGGTGATTCTTAAATTGTTTCTTCTTATTTACCTCAGCTTCGAGAAATTCCAATGGCAAATTTGAAACTCAATCATTGCAACTATTAGATAAGCTTTATTGTGTATTTTGTCTTCCCCCTTCCGTTGAGGCTAATTTTTGATTAGTGTGTTAGTATTTCTGGTATGCTTTTTACTATACATTTCTTTATTACCTTGATGTAAAACATAGGGGAGGAAGGGAAAAAGAGAGGACGTAAGGGCGATGAATAAGAGGAAGAAAGATCTGTTCCAAAAAGGAGGAGGAAGGAAAGAAGACAGGAAGATAGGAGAGCAAGAAGACAAGAAGGCAAAAAGTAAGATAGGCAGCCTGATGATACCATGAACTCCGAAACACATCTATTTGGGAAGCAGTGGAACAAGCCATTTTGGCAAATGTAAGGAGAGCTTCATGGATGAGAATCAGAATATGGAATCAGAGGATGCTTCACATTCTAAGGTGTGAAATTGTTGACACAGGTTTTCATAATATTTATTGAACGGGCATGCAATGATTTCCCCAGAGTAATCATTTCAGTTAAGAAATATATCTTCTAAATCCAGAAAAGGCAATGTTCAAGAAACACATAGATTGCTGTGAATAGAACAGTTGCCTCCTAGAAACTTAACCTCCATTTAATGTAATGATTTTGAATTAAGCCTGGGAGTTGCCTATCAACTAAAATTACTGGGACAAAATAAAAGTATTGCTCTATTCATAAAAAATTCTATTTACCAGGATAATAAAAGTTAAAAATCACATGCTCAAATAGCATACAAGTAATGACCCAAAATGACCTGATTTGTAGGATGACAGCCTGTGGAAACTTTGATAATACTTCCCAGTTATGTAGTTTCCCCCAATCAGTTTTACATAAAAATAAAGGTGTGCAATTTGCCAATTAATATTAATGTGCTCATTTGCAGGTGAGTTGAACTAACACGGCACATTTGGGACTGGACTCATTGACCCCTTTGGTGGTGGTGATTCATTAAGTGGTCATTCCTTGAGACAGCAATATCTGCTTGAACATCTATTAACATTTTGAGACTTACCTAAGTATTTATTGCTTTCAAATTGGAATCTGCATTAAGGTTAGCTAAAGACATGTTTTCATATACAGATGAAATATGTATCTATGAATATTACAAGTAGAATATAATACACACACACACAAGTAGAGCATAGAGCATATAAATAGGGTGACTTGAGCTGAATGAATAAATTTGGAATTATCCAGCTGAAGCAGGAATGTAGGAGAGTTTGAATTGAGGGTAAGGAAGGTTTTAAAATGAATCTTTGATAGTGTCTTTGTGCAGGTCTTGAAATCCACTCTATATTCATCATCCATTCAACACATTTTGGGGTCACACACCACATTCCAGGTACTTTCTTAGGCATTGATGGAATAATGTAGAGGACAAAACAGGAAAAAATCTCTGTTGTCATGGAGGCAGACAATAAACAAATGAGCAAATAACTGCCTAGAATGTCTGGTGGTGAGGTGTGTGTGGGGTAAATGGGGGTAGAGTGAGACAAAGGCTGGTTCTGATGGCTGGGTAGCTACTTCAGATAGGGTGGTCAGGTTCCACATCCCTGATAAGGTAATATCTGAGCAGAGACCTACAGATGGGTAGGGAATGAACCATGCGGCTAGCTGGAGAAAGAAAATCCCCAGAGAAAAAGCAGTTGGTGAGAAAGCCCTAAGGGAAGAGTGTGTTAGACTTGTCCTGAGAAATGGCAGGAAATTCCAGAACACAGTAGAGAAAGGTGGACGGTGAAAAGCTTTTAGCACCTAGGTCCTCGTAGGCCACCATAAGAACTCGGGGATGTCTCTTCAGATGGTTCTGAGAGGAGCACTGTGCAGTTCTGAGTTTTGTTGTTGACAGCCTACTTTGTCTCCTGTGTGAAAAATAGATTGTATGGGCCAAAGGAAAATATGCGGAGAGCAATTAGCGAAAGTGTTAGAATAAAATACTGGTGCTGGGGAAGTGTAGAGATAGGGAGATTGGCTGTATCCTGGATATATTTTAAAAACTATATTTGGGAGTCAAATAAGAGATAGAGAGAAGACAAGGGTGATTAGATGACTTCAAAGTGTTGCCTGTTTTCTTTTCCTTGCACCATTTGCTAAATAAAAAATCAAGATCTTGGACCAAAACTTTTTCCTTTTCAGGCAACTCTGTTATAAGTGGCATACAAACAGTTTTCATGTTCCAGGTGAGCATTATTTTCTATGTGATAATCTGGACAATCATTTGGATACATTGCTACGCAACACAGGAATTCTCATTTACATACTCTTGACAGATATTTATCCATGCATGCATTTGACTGAGTTAACCAGGTTTTAAAATTGAACAAAGGAAGCCTAGATCTTATCCACTTTTTAGCACTTTCCTTAATTCACCTCCTCTCCCTTTTTAATATCATAAAATACCTATATGAAGGGTCACATTTATATTATTTGTGTGTCTGCACTGTGCCAGGTAATTTATCCCATTCACATCTCTTAAAAACACTGGGGGGCAGTCCTTATTATCCCCATTTATTCACGAACAAAACAAGGATCACAGAGGCTTTCATCATATAGAACTTTAAAAATCTTTAGAAAAATATTTTCTTCAAATACTGTGTGTTTGAATGATAATACACACATACAAAGTCATGTGAAACAAGCATGAATAGCTCAATGATTTAGCACAATGCGAACACCTAAATACTGCCCAGGCCACGAAAGAGAGCCCACAGCCCAGAAAGCCCCATATGCTTCCCGATCAGTTCCCTTTTCTCCCCTACTGTAATCATAAGCTTTGCTTACATAGCCACTTACTTGCTTTTCATTATCATTTTACCATATAGGCATAGAGCGCTAAACACTACACTTAAGTTTTGCCTGCTTATGTTTTAGTATTTATGTGAATCAAATCTTTCAGCATGTGCTATTTTGTGTCTGGCGTCTCTGGCTCAACATTAGATTTGCCAGACTCATGTTGCTGGATGTAGCTATTCAATTGTGTCACTATCACAGTGTATTTGTCCATTGTACCAAAATGTCCATTCTACAAAAATGTTTCCCATGTTTGTACGTGATGAATACTGCTGCCCTGAACATTTTTGTACACATGTGTTGGTGACTAGATTTCTTCTGGGTTTGTGCCTAGAAGTGGAATTGCCAAGTTGCAGGGCACGTGTCTCCAACTTCAGTAGATGATGTCAAACAGTTTGCCAAAGTATTTGTAACAATTTACACTCTTACTACCACTGTAGGAGAGCTCTATGTACTGAAAATTCTTGCCGACATTTTATATTGTGATTCTTTTTTAATTTTGGATATGCTATGAAGGCATAGTAATATCTCATTTTGATTTTAACTCTCATTTCACTTTCTCATTTCACTAAATACTTTTTATTCTCTTTTGTGAAGAGCCAATTTAAATCCCTTTTTCTTTTCTTTTCTTTTGGGTTGTTAGTGTTTTTCTTAATGATTTACAGCATATATTCTGGATTTTTAAATAAATTCTAGAAACATGATCTTTCTCAATTATATTGTCTTCCATCCAAGTCTTGCCTTTTTGATTTTTTTAATAATGACTTCTGATCAAATTTATCATTTTTTTCCCCCTTTAGGGTAGTGCTATTTGAATCCCATTAAAGAAGTCAGACATTATTTCTTCATTAAATGTTTGGTAGAATTAACACATGAAGCCACCAGGGTTTTGAGTCTTCTTTGTGGGAGAATTTTAATTATGGACTCAACTTAAATAGTTTTAGTACTTCTTGGGTCCATTTGAGTAAGTTGTATTTTTCTAAGGTCTTGTCAATTTCATCTAAATTTTCAAATGTATTGGCATAAATGTGCTTATAAAATCCTTATATTGTCAATTTATTGTTTGTGGAATCTGTATAAATTGTTTCCTGTTTTGTTCCTGAGATTGGCTATCAGTGCCTTCTCTCTCTTTTTCCTGATCAGCTTCCCCAGGTAATTGATGGTTGGCCACACACACACGCATGCAGGAAAAATTAAAACAGCTTTTTGCTATCTCCGGCCCTGAGAGCCTGCTACATGGGCAGCTCCCACAACCTGCCTTTCAGTCCATGCCTCTAGACCTGACCATTGCCCTTAAGGCAAGGAGTCAGTAAATGTCAGTCTTTCTTCTCTAGACCTCAGACCTGGGGCCTGTTAACTCTGCACTTTCTTACTAACACCCCAATACTTTCAAGCATTAAAAAAAAATGTCGAGGTGATCTAGTTATCCTCAGTGGAAATACACTTGTTGAGAGCGCATATTTAATTCTAAATCTCTTTCATTCCAAAACTCCCTTGCTTTCTACCCTACCACTCCACCAACACAAACATCAAATCAATACCAAGATCCTACTCTAGATAATATTTTGGCTGTTAGTTTTTCTCATTTATTTAAGTCTGTTTATCTTATCTCCTACTGTATCCCATATGATTGTGGGGCATATAAGTCTTATTCTCCAGGGCCACCCACAAACATCACCCCTACTCCCCCAACCACAGAGCACACAGCTATGCATATTGTAGAAAGTAATGCTTATCGAATATAAACAGATTGAACTTAATAAAGGGGGCATTTTTAAGGTTATTTCATGTTACCAGGCCAACCAATTGCTTCACAATCTGGGTCTCCAATAGCCAACTCATTTTTTTTATTGTTTGAACACACTTGAAAATCCCCAGCCAGAGGAAATCCTCCACACTGGTAAGTTGAAAATTGCTTCCAACATAAATCCACAAACATCCCTCAAAACCATAACTCTGAACAACCCCATATAAATGGAGAACTTGGTGTTGGGCAGAGAACCCCGTTCTCCCCTGTGATGTTCCTTGCAGCTGCTATGTAAACATTTTCAGTAAAGAGCAGTCCTAAATGCCCCCCGTTTATTATACAGCCCCTTCTTTTTCCATATTATGTGCTTTCTGACTAGGTTTCTAATCTACAGCCTTTGGTTTCTGATGATTATTCATATCATTGTTATTCCAGACTAAACGCCTTTAAGTAAATAACCAAGACTTACAAATTATAGGGGATAATTCTTATATAACACAATTGTCATTATAAGGGTCTCATTCTCCCCATACTCCCCCAATCCCTTTCACTCTAATTTTTTTTGTCTACTTAGTAACATTATTTCTTGTGTGTTTATACACCATGTTCAATATAAATGGTATAATTAGCAGTGGAAAATATTTTGTTGTCTTCCTGTATTTATTTATGTTCAAAGGATCATGTAAAGTTCTGCTACATTAAAATTTAATTCAAAAGGAAACGAGTTTTGTGCATTTCTCAATGTAATGCCCCTTTCTGTTCAGCTTGTATGAATGATAAAATATTATTGGCCCACGTCTTACTATTTGGTTTCTAGGCATATGTGTAAACTAGTTAGGAAAAGCAAGTGTTGCTTTGTTAGGCTTGTGTTCAAAGAAGTATTGTAGAGACATATTTTATTCAGGGCACCCTGTCACCATGTAGACAGGGACCAATCCATTATTTAGCAGTTAATTTGTTAATCGATTAACCAATTGGTGCAGGGATTTTTTACTCTTAGATTAGAGAAAAAAAGGAAAGAAAACAAAAAAAACCTGCTCTGTAGGGTAAATTTAAGGAAATTGCATCAGAATTGAAAATGCACTACTGTTTACAGATCTAGATTGAATCTGACACAGATTGGCAAACAATGAAAAAAGGTTCCCTCGCTCGGAGCATAAACATTTTGAATCTCACCAGTCAGGTGTTAGATCTCAGAAAGTAAGTAAACTGAATTGCCATTCTGGGGTGCAGATGGGAGGTGTATGGAGGGTAAGACAAGCAACCCCAGGTTGTCCAGATTTCCTCTCCAAGGTCAGGGAGAGGGCGGGTGGGGGGAAGGTTTTCACTCTCCCCTCTTCTATTACAGATCTCATGTCCATCATTTTTCTCTCAGTGAAAGTAGAAAGAGTGAGAAGAGGGCTGTGATGATACACACTTTGGCATCAATGGTGTCCATAGTAGCTTACAAAAAGGACAACTGTGAAATTGACTGCTAAATTTAGGTTATATGGGTGATCAGGTGGTTGTGTTTACAAAACAATAAATCAATAGATTACAATTGTTATTATGAGTATTTTAATAGAGAAATATAAGTCAAGACAACTGATTTTTATGTGTCAAATTCATTTTCTCTCTAGAGTAACCTGCATTTGTTTTTAAACATTTTTTTCAAGTATATATGAAATATGAGGGGGGGGGTGGAGAGAAAGAGCGCTCACAGGATTCTTTATTTTCTCCACTCATTTATTTTTCCATTCTTACTCATATCGTGTGTCTTACACATGCTGTTATTTCTTTGTCTGATGATGTAGTCGAAGGAGTCAAATTTGTGGAAGGTTCTGTTGCCTTCAAGTTTGCAATGTTGTATCATGTCAAAGATAAAATTTCAAAAGTCCACTCCACAAGAAAAATATGAGAAGAGTAAATTCAGCTATTTGAAATGGAAGCCCCCATGCTCTATCAGCCCATGGTGCTGCTTCAGATGTGTATCTCTGTTCTTCACCCATGTCACTCCGTAAAGACAAAGTGAGGGTGGAAGTAGCTTTATTCCTTGCGTTCAGATCCCATCCCCAATACCACCTGTACGTAGGGGAGTCTTATCAGAAGCATTTACATAGAGATGCAGAAAATGGAGCTCAGCTCTTGCCTATGTTAAATCAAGAGGCTCTAAAATGGGGCAGAAGTTACTGAGCTTCTGCTAATTACCAAGCTATCTGTTGGACTTCCTGTATTCATCGTTCCATTTAGTTCTAAAGATCCTCAATGCTGAGAACAGTGCCTTCACTTGTAAACATACAACTAATCTCTGCTAAAGGTAGGAGTGAGTATATCACTTTAGGAAGTATGACTGGGTTGAAAGAGTAGACAGAACGTTGTCCTGTGCATAAAAAAAATCACATTTTGCATAACTTTCTAAGGGCTGGAGTGATTAAAGTTTTCATGATTTGGTCCCATGAACATCAGCAGCCTCACTTTTGGAAACAATACTGGTCCTAAATCTCAGGTGCTATTTTTTAAACTTTATTTCCCTGCTCATCTTGTTCCTGAAGCCTGAATTGAATCTCTTCCCCTAACTCTGCCACTTGACTTCTTTCACTGCTCTGTCCCGCTCAGGGGCCAACTCTTCTGAGACTCTGAATTGTTCCTCACTTGGATCGGCCATTCCCTTCTTTCTCCTCCTTCTTCCTGTGCATTTCTATTATTGCTGGCATCATTTTGGGATTCAATTATTATCACCTAGGTCTTTTGCCTCCTTTCTCCAGCATCCTTCTCATGACACCAAATAAAAGTTTCTTGAGGCTAAGGGTCCAACCTTTCGTCTTTCCAGCCCCAGCCACTCTTTTTTTGCAATAAAGTCAAATGTTTGCAAAGAAGAGTGATGAAGTTCAGAAATATTTGAAGAATTCTCTTAGATCAGTGAAGAGTACATACCTTTGCAAACTCTCTGTTGTAAAAAGTACACTCATTCAACAAGACATCCATTTAATCCTGCTCTTTTCTTCGTAGTGCATGCTCTAATATTCAAATATCTTTAATTGATTTGCATGTCAGGACCAAGTTGGAGGAAAAAATAAACCAAAATACTCTAGATTCTAGAGTCTAGAAGAGAGGAGCTCAAACTTTGCCATGCATCGAACCCTGAAGCACAGATTTGTGGGCCCTATCCCAGAGATTCTGTTTCAGCTGGTTGAGGCTAAGGACTGGGAATTTGCAATTCAGATGACACAAGTGACAGTGACCCTGCCAGTCCTGTGACCACACTTTGAGAACCATTGCTCTAGAATTAAATTCAGTGCAGCTTACAGTCATTGGAGGACATTAGAACCATGTCTGTGCCTCATTCCTAAGCAGAGTTGGGAGGCATCTCTCCATGCCTCACACCCTGGCTTGGTGATGGCCTCAATTATTGTCTCATTTTATTAGTACATAGCAGGGATGAGCTAGACAGTCAAACCAACTAATGAGGAATGGCCTGGAGTCAGTTAACTGTGTTCAACACAAAAGAAGGTTTGACTCCCCAGGCTTTCTTTACTTGGGACTTATTCCATCAATCGCAATCCACCAGCAGAAGGATTCTTGGTAGGTCTTTTTGTAAATGGACATCATTTCCATGTATGTGGTTGATCGGTACAGGTGTGAACACCTGACTAAAGCTAGACTAATCATTCTCTCCAAAAGAATTGGAAATTGACCTCAGAGACTTCTGTCTCCATGTGACTTTATTTTGAACAATGAAGTAAAAACTATGGAGCTGTGACCAGCCTTTTTCTAAGAGGTAGATTGTTACAGAGCAAGAAAGGTGAGGAAAGCTAATTATAGTGGAGCAGATATAAGAAGTGACCAGGGATTAGTAATGGCATTTCAGATTCTAGACCTAGGACATTCCTGGGACCCAACTCCATATCTGCTCTTGTCCTCCATGATGCATTCTATGTATTTATGGTGAACTCTGCTTTTTGCTTAACCAGTAGATCTGGTCTGTGTTATTGTTCAACGAACAAACCTACATCATACATCATCACAAGATAGTCTTAAGTCATAACTTGAATATGCAGTAAAAACTTTTCTTAATTCTCATATTTTGTGATATGTAGACAAATTATCCATTGATTCCTTTAAAAAATGGTTATTTTGTGATAAGAGCATTCTGTGATGTTTGTGACTTTTCTTCAAAATTACTTAGGCCATTCCCATGACTATATTCTGTTATAAGTTTTACTGTAATATGTAACATGACTAATGTCCAACTAAAAAAATGATGTCTTATGCTTCATTCTAAGTTTAAAAAAATTATATATATTCTGAATTTAATTTCAGGACAAAGAAATGTGAATGGATAGGAGACAATGACCTTCATTTAGAGTAAGAAGAGAAAGAGGATAAGAGGTTGAAGGAATTGAAAAAGTTTTCAAATGGCATTTGAAAAGAGTGGGAGCATGGGCTTACTGGGAAAGTGTATAAGTCAATCTGAGCCAGCAGCCCAGAGAGGGGTAGGTGACACAATCCGTCTCTCACAGATTGTACCAGACTAGGTTTCCATAACTAAGAGAAGATGCTATGCCCCATTTCATCTGAACTTCAAGAATCAACTCCCTTCTCACTTCCTTTATGAAGTCTTCCTTGATTTTCCCAATAGTACATTCTGATCACTTTCCCAAATACCACACTAGTTATTGCATATTTCTGCCATTAAGCTGGGGTTTATAGCCATCTCATAGCATTTCTGTTATTATTTACTGCTGGCATTTGGTGTTTTGTTTTTGAGTCCCTTCTTATTGCTTTCTTAATGAGTTGTCAGATTCTGAAAAGTCAAGGTCTCAGTTTCTTACCCAGTTATATCCTTGCAAACCTCACAGATATTCCTGACATGGAAGTATAAATACTTGGCTTATGGAAGAATTAAAATGAAGAAATCTTGGAATTTGGTGCTTAAAGGTTGAGGTTATCTACTGGAACATTTCACCTCCAAATTCTTTCTTTGTTCAATATTTTTGTACTCATTGCTGTGATCTGTTTGGCTGAACTGATTAAGAGACATAGTTTGAAAATGGGTAAGGACAATTTTACTGTTAGTCAGTTATGTTGAAAATCTATTAACTTTCTCTAAATACCCAAACTGAATTCCCTTGGGTGTTCTGAATTTCACTCTCTCTCTTTCTGTGTGTATTTGTACACACATATATACACACACAAGGTTTTATATGAAAATAATGGTCTGAATCTTCTGTATTTGTACTATTTGCTCTTTTCCCTAAGGATGTGTATATATGTGTGTGTGTTTGTGTGTGTGTATATATATATATACCTTCATAGAATTGGTGTATGTGTATGAGAGGGAGAGAGAGGGGGGCGGGGGGAGAGAGAGAGAGAGAGAGAGATGCATTTGATGGAGTTCAAGTTAGATATGCATATAATATCATACACACACACACACCTGCCCACACCACACACACCTGCCCACACCACACACACACACACACACATTCTTTTTCATTATTTTCAATATCTGTGATCAAGCAATTTCAAATGTCCTCCATCCAAAGATGACGCAGCACAAAAAAATACAATTATAATTACCTACAATCAATAGAACTAATTCCAAATGGTGAATAGGACCAATGAAAAATGGTGATTTAAAATACTCTCACAAACCACAATTACAGAGACATAAAACCCTCCAGGAAAGAAACATTTATTCCAACAACCGGTTTATTACTATAGAGGAAACCTGAATTGAGTTTAATAAACTTTGCATCAAAGTTGAACTTCTCATTTAAAGTGGATGGAAAGTAGTTAATCCTTATCCAATCTTAGCTCCTGAGTAGTCAGAAATGACAATATCCATTTTCAGCTGGGGAAACTGAGCCCCACAGAGAACACCTGTTAACCTAGAGCCATGTTGAGCCAAGAATTGACCTCATTCTTGACCTAGGCCCTTGAGTTTTCCTTTCAAGGCAAAAGGAAAACCTGCCAGACATCATTAAGCATGATTTCTTCCTCCAAAAGGCTTTCAATCTAAGCTGTATTTTACTTAGAATCCACACGCAGGGGAAAGCAGCAGCTCAGTGCCCTGCTAGAAATGAGCAATAACATTCAAACGAAAATTGGAAACTGAAGATCTAATCATTAACAACAGATGGTTCAACTTGAATCCGATAAACAAGTTTTGTTGTTTGCTTTTCTTTCCCCCTTTTACCCACTTGAAGTGTGTGTGAGTATGCTTGCCTGTAAAAGTGCTGCACCGTGTGTCAGCAATGAGGATGGCTCACCTGATGCAAGGAAAGAAAGCTTTTGTGGCCAAGGTGGCATCTTCAACTTGAAACACACTTGGCAGTCTGACATTGAAAGAAAGTGCCGAGCCTGTTAGTTTTTTTGTGGGTGATTATTGTCGATGCCAGTGTCCTAATGTGCTCTGACAAAGCCTCTATAGCCACTCCTGTTGCCATTCTTTGTTTAGGCACCAGCCAGAGCGTTTGTCTTCCTAAAATTACAAACCCAAGGGGGCATTTGTTATGCTTGTTTTGAATCTGCCCTCCCTTTCTCTGTGTTCTGTTTTAGAGAAGAAATAGAGAATGGAATGTGAAGAGCACCACCTTAGAGAATGTGATACACATCGTGACTCTAGATCTGAAAACATCATAGGCATAATAAGCATGAACATGTGGTCCCCAAATTGTAGCTTCTAGGGAGTGGCGATTCACGTTTTAGATTTTCTAACACTATGTATACTGGGCATGTCTTTGAAACCTTCCAGGATGAAATTGCCTTCAAAACATGTAGCTAAGCAGTCCCTAAGTTTGTTTGTTTGTTTGTTTGTTTGTTTTGAGGTACCAGGGCCAGGGATTGAACCTGGGACCTTGTATATGGGAAGCCAGCACTCAACCACTGAGCTACACTGGCTCCCCAGAGTTGGTTTTTTCATTTGTCTGTTTTGTTTTTAGGAGGTACTGGGG
Source organism: Cabassous unicinctus (assembly GCA_029593785.1). NCBI lineage: Eukaryota > Metazoa > Chordata > Mammalia > Cingulata > Chlamyphoridae > Cabassous > Cabassous unicinctus. The sequence continues at coordinate 17,637 of JAQZBX010011980.1, forward strand.
ATCGAACCTGGGACCCTGTACACAGGAAGCAGGCGCTCAGCCACTTGAGCTACATCCACGTCCTCCCAGTGTTATTTTATGTGCAGTCCATTACTGAGTCCTTAACCTCCAAATGTGTTGGGGGAAGTAGGCAGCAGAAGCAATATAGCTTATTTTAGAAAATGACAGTATTAGAAATAAAAATTTTAAAAAAATGAAAAAAAAAACTGACAGTATTAATATAGCATGTCCAGAAGAACATTAAGAGCAGTTCTTTATCACACTCTAGTTACTTACATTCTCCAAAGCTCCCTTAGGTGACAAATGAACAGAGATACTTCTAACTTTACTTTGCTGAGCCCACCTCTTACTCTAGTTAGCTTATTCTAAAGGTGGCCTGGGCCTCCTTACAAACCCTCAAGGTACCTATTAGTCAGGCATCTGTAGCCCCATAGGCCCCTCTCCTCACTTTGAGGTCCTTCTCAATTTATTATTCACCCAGAGGGAACCTGGGTTTTTTAAACCCCTCTGCTGTCCTCTCTTTTTTTATCCCTGGACTTCAGCTCTATGGTCAAGCATTTATTTACAGAATGGTTTCCCTCCTGTAACATCAAAGGATTGTGGAGCAGAAGAAAAATGAGAACTGAAGTTCTGTCTGTTTAGCCTCAGAGTCATCACAAACATGAAATAAAATATTTTTGCATTGCCAAAATCAGTTCATCTTAACATACTTTTCCTGCTATATTAATCAAAATGATGTGTGGTCTTTTTCATCGCACTTTAGGTACTTTGCAAATACCTACATCTGAAAAAGACAAAATGGGAGAAGATCTTCACCTCACCTACATCCAATGAAGAGACTCATATCCAGGATAGATAGATAGATATCCTCACAAGTTTTATATATATATATCACAAAAAATATATACCCAAAAGGTCAATAAGCATGTGAAATAAGTCATCAGGAAAATGCAGTTTAAAACCATATTCTTTGAAGGGCTAACATTAAAAAGACCAATAACACAAAGTGTTGGCAAGGATGGGAAGAAAGTGGAAATCTTTTACATTGATGGAGTGAGCATCAATTGGTTAACCATTTTGGAAGATTGTATGAGAGCATCTACCAAAGTGTAATTTGTGCCTTCTCTGTTACTGAGTAATTCCATTTCTAAGTATAGTTTGAAGAGAAATTAGTATTCCTGATGCCTTCTTTTCAGTCACTCCACATATGGAATTGTTTGCTTGAAAGCAGAGCGTCAGTGCCCACACAACATCGGACTGAGACATTCTTGGAGCACTGGTTTTAAAGGAGTATGGTATGGTAATTTGGTGTAAAACATGGAAGGAAAGAAGTGCATTGACATGGACAAAGTCTTTGTCCAGCCTAAATAACCAAGTCAGGCTCCAGCTTTGACAGGGTAAGGTAGGGAATGGTAGACATTCTGATCCAGTGTCAATAGACAAAGACAGCAGAGGGTTCCAGGACAGGAAGTGGGGAGCACAGTCCCAGAGTTTCTGCACTAGTCTCAGTATCCAAAAAAAAATTGTATCCCACATTTCAGAGAAGTACACCAGAGTCAAGTAAAGGTCCAGCCCTAGAGAGGAGGAGTTAAGAATAATAATGCAGGTTATTTCAAGTCTCAGTAGCCACTGCAGGACTTCATAGTCAAGCTCTGATAGGAGCAGATTACTAGCATGGAATGTAGAATCACAGGTAGAAATACCGGAGGAAGCAGGATGAGCAGCCCAGCTCTCACTTGGGCAAGTATGAGATGGAGTTCATCACAGGTTCTCCAGAACCCAGAAGCAGAAATAGCACTACTCTTTCACTAATAGGGAAGAAAAGCTTATAAAGTATAGCCAATTAATTCGGGGATTGGACAAAACCAGGGCTGAAGGTTGTAGGTTTCCAGAAAGCAGCCTTGGCAGAAAGGGCAAGGGGAGCCAGAAGGTGACACTGGGAGAATTCTTTTTTCTATCTGCATATGAAAAGTTAATGTAGTAGAGATATATAAATCCATGGCCTAAGAGCTGGTCTGCTTTTTTGCTTACTGGTGTATGTGATTCCAAATTATTGATTTGAAGGCACTGATACTTGTCTAGATTAAAATATCAACCAGAACTGTTGGGCTGTCTCCTAAGCCACAGATGGTGCCTATATATGTCACGATTGTCAGTGATTAAGTTTAACTCAACTTCAGAACACAAACTAGAACACCTTCTAAGGCAGAGAAACTCAATGGATGTAATTATCTATAGTCTGCATATGTTTTGGTTGATCTTAGTGTAATTTGTGTGTTGCCAATTACACTTAAGGTTAATTGCCATATTTACAAAACTATCTTTTTTAAAAAAAGTTCTACCTTGCTAAGGTTTACCACACTTGTCAAATACTTATTGAGCTATTAGTTGATCAATAACTAAAAACAAGGGGTAAGATAAATGCGAAAACATGGATGAAACTTGAGGACACCGTGTTGAGTGATATAAGCCAGACATAAAAGGACAAATATTGTATGATCTCACTGATTTGAAACAATTAGAATAAGCAAATTCATAGAGTCAGAATCTAGGTTACCAGGGGATAGGCTATGGATAGGGAATGGGACGTTAAGGCTTAAAATGTACAGGGTTCCTATTTTGAATGATGGAACTGTTTTGGTAATGGATGGTGGTGATAGTAGCACAACATTGTGAACCTAATTAACAGCACTGAAATATGTGTCTGGAAGTGATTGAAAGGGGAAATGTTAGATTGAATATAAGGTAACAATAAAAAATTTTTAAAAATCCATGGAATTATAATATACAAAGAGAGAATTCTAAGTTCAATCATAGACTTAAATTAATAATACAATTATAAAAAATGTGCTATCATCAGTTGTAACTAATCTTCCACATCAATGCAAGTTGTTGTTGTTGGGGTAATATATTTTTATGGAATCCTGTATTAATGCATGATTGTTCTGTAAACCCAATTTCTAATAAAGAAAAAAAAAGATAATGAGAACCATGATAACACATATATACACAAAACAAACAAGGGGTACTTGACTGGGAGAGAAGGAAGAGAATTTTTTTTGTGTTTTTTTTCCTTTTCTTTCCTAATAATATCAGTATCTAGCTTCAATTTTCAAATATAATTAATTTGTATGTTTTTAGCAAATCAGCTATTGCATATAACATTGATGGCTACAGTAAAATGACTCATTACAATAAATTCTTTCTTTTGTAGTTATTTGGATAATCTTGATGATAGATTTTTTAGTTAATTTTATTTATATACATTCCATACCCATCAAACAAATACTTCCCATCCCCTTCCCCTGTAACTTGGTAACATTTTATCTACTTTCTTTCTCTACAGATTTGCTATTTCTAGACTTCTCTTGTAAGTGACATCATACAGTATTTGTCCTTATATTTATTTCTTATTTCATTGAGCATAGTGTTTTTAAGATTCTTCCATGTTGCAACATGTCTCTGAACTTAATTCTTTCTTATGGCTGGATACTATTCCATTGTGTGTATGTACCACATTTTGTTTATCCACTCATTTGTTGATGGACACTTGGGTTTTTTCCACCATTTGGCTAGTGTGAATAATGCTGCAATAAACATTGGGGTATTAATTCAAGATTTTGAGCTTCTTAAGGAAATGGGACAAGATTTTCACAACCCCAACATTAGTTTTGAGCAATAAAATGTGAATGGACCTGACATGTACCGTACCTGAGCAGAAACTCTGAAAGACACTGCAAGTTACACCACCTTTCTTGATCATGGAAAGAAGAAGCCCCTCAGAGCCAATCAGGACATCCAATGACCTGTGGCAAGAGTCCTGCTTGCTGATATGTAATTCGCATAGGAAATGGACTTTGTTGTTGAAAGCTACTGGGATTTTACAGAGTTAATGAACAGATTCCATTCCTTAATTGAATGGGTAAGTAATATGTGAAGTGTGTCACCAGTTGAATGCTTAGGTAAACCCAAAGATGTGTTTATCTATGTGATATTTTCTGGAACTGACTACATTTCAATAGGCCTTTCCTACTTGCAGCAAGTTCAGGAAAGAGTCTCTGTTATCTGAGTGTGCCAGAGATTATGACCAGAATATTGAACCATGTCACCTATAGACCCATGCAACAGCCCAGGTCTCAGTGTAGGTTTCCAGACAGAAGGCACAACAATGGGGTCCATGTGCCAACTGTGTTAACCAGGAAGCCTGTGGTTAGTCTTCATAGAGTAAAGAGACTATGTAATGTGCTACGACAATTTAAAAAGTTTTTATTTCTCAGTGATTTCTTGGTTGATTTCATTTTTTTTCTTAGATTCTTAGCAAAGTTCCTCCAGAAAACAAACAAACAAACAAACAAACAAAAAAGCACTAGTCTTCCTGCTGCCATTTTGATTAAACCACAGGGATAGGTAGTTTTTTGTTTAAACCAGATTTAGTGATGACAGTGATATTTCCAGTCAAATTCCTGAAGAAACATGGATCTTAGAAGATAGAATGCTTCAGGCTGCAAGTAACAAAAAGGCCAAATCAAAATGACTTTAAAAAATAAGCTGGTATATAAGCTTTTGTAACTGAAACACCAAAGATCAAATAGGGCCCAGGTTTCTCTTTTCATTGAGGTCTTAAGGTCTGCTGCATTTTGCAAATCCGTTTTGAGCCGAAACTTTCTTTCATCATGCTCATATAAAAGTGGCACCAGGAAAGGACCAGAGCAACATTCTTCTTTGTCTATATCAAGTTGAAAAGAAAAATAGAAAAAAAATCCTTTAATTATGGAATAGAAACTCTTTTTCAGTCTGATAGATAAAAGTTTGGTCAAGATCACCAATAGGAGCCACGTAAACACCACCCATGGAAACACCATAAATGATTGGCTCAAGTCTGGATTCCTGAATCTACCACTGACAAGAAGAATGGTATCACCACAATTGGCCTGGATTGCTCAGGTTTACTCATGGGACTGGAGATGTGATCAGCTTTCCCTGAAGCACATAAGCTGTTTAGATGATGGAACAATATTGGGGCTTTGTTAGTATAGAAGAAGGGGTCATGGATACTGTGGAGGCAACCAACAGGGTCCACTCCACAGGAAGAAGATCAAATAGGTGTGGTAATCATTTTTACTTCCCCCAAAGTTCTCTTGTTTGTATTTAGAGTAAATTGCATTCATAAATGAAACATAAACTCATCTCTTTACTATCCCTTGAGTTGTCTACATTTTCACCCCTTCATAATTATAAATTCCTTCTCAAAGAGATGACCTTCTCTAATTCATCTTCTTATTAAAGCACCACATCTCCTTCAAGGCTTGGTGTCCTCCTTGGAATCTGTCCTGATCAATTCAGCACACACTGATCTCATCTTCCTATGACCCATATACCACTTATTGTCAAAACTACTAATTTATTAATTGCTAATGTACTCTCCTGTGACATAATCAGTACATGGCATTGCTATTTCTTGCCATTTCATTAACCTTTGCATATGTTCTAAGCCTTGCATTCCAAATCTCACTAAACTCTTTGACTTCTAAGAAAAGGGACCATATCTTTCACATATTAGATATGTTTTATAACCTGAAACTACATATAGAGTCTATAGTAATGTCTAACATTTTTCTCAGTATATATTGAGTGATAGGATTAACTCTCTGGGGTTTTTTGAGGGTTATTATCAGTGTGAGATATTGCTTTAAAAAGCCAGTCCTGATGAACAGAATTTGAAAGTAAACATGATTACCTTTCATCCCCTTAGAAAGAATGAACTAGCAATACCCATTTGTACCTGGGGTCCCTACTTACTCCAAAGGATTCATCCTAAGATTCACAAAGGTCTAGTTCTTTCTAGAACTCAGGTGCAGTTTGAATCAAGGATAAAGGGCCACAGCTTAAGGGCTGTGATTTGGAAGACAAAGAGGGTCTCCTTACTGGGATTTATCCTCTGGCCAAATCCTCATGGACCACAGTAATTCCTGGAGACCGGGGGAAGCCTGCAATAACAGAGTGAACAAAAACAAAAATAAAGAGATTGCAATTTTTGGATTAATTAATACATGAGGCAAGAATCAACTCATTATACTAAAGTCATTATTCAAATATTTATTGGACATATTTCTGATTTGAAAAATAAGTGAACAATATTCTAAATCTGTTTCTATTTAGCTGTAAATAATCCCTCTCCCAAGATCACACAGAGAAATCAGAGCCCGAATTTCAGTTTTCAGAGTCAATGTTTGTAACTACCTTGCCTCAATGGGGTCCCATTGTCACTCTTAGTTTCTCCTCAGCTCTCCTAAGGACCTGTGGCTTGAATGTTCATGATGGCTGGTGGGAAAGCGGGCTGAGACTGGGAACTTCAGCAAAGGCAATTGCCGCTTGCATCCCACCTCTACCCGTTTCGCCACTACTCACATTGGATGGAGTTGCTTACCTGATTTCATTAGCTAATGTGCTCCAGCCATTGTTCATCCCTTGTCATTCTTGTCCTGAGTCCTCTGACTTGCCCATCAGGCCACCTAAGTGTTCCAGGCACTGTTTGAATCAAGTGATCCAGCCTGGGGGGATTCTGTAGTGAGTTTTGAGTCTGTTTCCCATATTAATTTGGTATAATTGATCTTGGAAAAGGCAATTAAGTGCTGTAAATTTTCTTTTCAATTAAACATTTAATCAGAACAGAAACAAAGAATGCACTAAATGTATTAATTAAAAATTTTTCTCCATGCAGAAAACCAAAAAGGATGCTGGCTTTTCCCCTAGAAATGAGGAGTTGTTGGTAAGAATGCAATAGAAAGTAAGAAATATTTAACTTAATTTGTCAACATAATAATAGATATGCCTGTATTACTCTGCTACAAATCAATTATAACAATCATGAAACTTTACAGGAGTTTACTTGCATTTAATTAGTTGCATCAGTATTTGCTGTAATTATTAATGCATCAAACTATAAATGATGAAATAAGGTTAAACTGCAGCTCCCCAAACATGTATATTTTACCATGTGGGGAAAAATTAGAGCAAAATATCATAAATAATGTAAATAATAATCTAAAATGTTGGGTTTGTTAGAATTCATTTTCGGTTGAGGAGAGCGTAAAAAAGAAAATTTAACTTTCTCAGAAGATTTCTCCTCTCCACCCCCTTCATTTATCAGACATTTATATCATAGATGGTTAGAACTGAAAGTTCCCAGGCAGTACTAATTTACCTCCAATGTTTTCTTGATAAGGACACAGGCCTCCCAGGAGTGAAATCAGTTGCAGAGGTTAGCCCAGCATATAGTTTATTAGAGAACTTGAATTAGAACCCTTATTTTATGAACTCTCAGAAAAGGTTGGGCTCTTCAACTTCATAATGCTTCCTCCCATTCTCCAGAAATGATTATGAAACATGCATTTCTCTTTGATTCTTAGAAATTTCCCCCTATGGCTAACACAATTTACTTGATATGTGAGAATATAGTAAAAAATAAAAGTTGCATTGAGTCACAGGGAAATAAAAATCTTAACCTATTCTGTGCTACTAAATACAGCTGATACTTTGGATGCTAAAGGGTGATAATTTAAACAAAATTGACATTGTGCTGGTTTTATGGATTTCTAATGTGTTTCATCTTGGGTACATTGGGCATACTGCTGCCTGAGCTTCTGCTGCATTTAATACTAAGGTTTGGAAATTTACGCAAATCAAAAGCTTCAGGCCTCCTTCTTCAAAAAGCAGACACAAATACTGGTTTCTTCTATCTTCATTTTATTTGCTGACTAAAATACTACATCTTCCAGAAAGAAAAAAAAAATCAGTGTTTAAAAAATTGAGTTAATACTCTTTTAGTCCTTTCATGGGTAGTTTAACAGGTGATTTTTTTCTTAATTTTTGGGCATTTTAACTAAATTTCTCTCTCTCTTTGTACTTGCAACCTTTAAAAAAGTGGCCTGTCTTGTGTGGAATTAAGACCTGATCTATGGAATGTCACATTTAGGAAAAAAAACACAAATAAAACAAACAAAACAGAAACCCTATCACCACTAAAACAAAAACAACAACAAATAAAACTCCACAAGCCCAGTACAAGTGAAATCAAAGAGTAACATGGAACTTGTTTTCTTGGATCAATGGACTATCTTGACCATTGGATGTGTCACAAGTTTTTAAGAAGAAATAAAGAAAATTACCTTTCTTTTTTTCCCCATTGGCAGGTAGGTATGGAAAAGTCTGTAAACATACATGTGTGTATCTCTCCATCTCTGTCACCATTTCTGTATTTCTCTCTCTCTGTCCTAATTTCTATCTTCTAGAAAAGTTTATTTTCCCCCCAGAAGATGCAGTGTAAAAGTGTGTCTATATTTGTAGTTTTATGTAAGGAGAAAATGGCCATGTTTTAGGAACTCCAAACCAAGGAATATGTTTGGCTATTGTTTTATTTTTCGTAATTTTATTTACATTAAAATTCGTCCAAGTACATAAACATTAAGTCTAAGTTAGATTTCAATTATTGTAATAATGGAATAATGTACAGATATATTGTAATAATATACAGATAATGCTTATCTGTATACAGATAAGCATTAGTTAAATGTTGTCTGGATGGAAAGGGCATGGAAAGGGCATGGAAAGGGCATTTTTACCCCCTGCCCATGGCAGGGCACTTGCATCCCAAATTGCTCACAAAGCGGCCCTGAAGCCAGCACCATGTAGATGTATGTCTGCATGCAATGGATGCTTTAGCAAAGTCCCATTGTCATAAGAAAAGCCAACATGTTTTAGGTCCATAATGCCTCGTATTTTGGCGGCCTTTGATTTTTAGAAACAAACACAAATTTTAACTGTAATACTTACTGACATGATTTGTTTGGTTACTGTTTAAAAAATAATAACCTGCCATGGATATTTGGTAGTTTACTGGGAAAAAAATGGGGTGGCATATTTTAAATTGGGGTTGACTCAGGAAATTCTGAAACCTATAGTCACTAATTTTATGTATCCATAAATGAACATTTATGTGGACATAACCTGGTTCCACTAGAGATTTGTGGAAGTAACAAAAATGGAGAAAGATAAAATAAATAAAAATAAAAAGGGTAGTTGGGGCAAAGAAAAAATAAAGTTTATATGAAGTGGCCTTCTAATGTTTGTGGAGGTGATTGGCAGATTTGTCTCTTAAGTACCTTGCAGCTTAAGCAATCAGATAATATAGGTTCAGTGTATGGAATGCATATTTATTAAATATTTGTTTGTTTGCAATGATTGCTGATTTCAAAACTTTAATTAAAATTTTATTTATACCAGTGTAACAAGAATGTGAAAATTAGGTCAAATTGTTTTCATGGTGTTTGAATACAACAACTCTGGTGCACTCTATGACCTAGCCTCATTAAGTACTTAATGCGTTGTTAGGTCATTCATTGCATTAAAAAATGAGATATGCAGTCTAAAATCAACCAAAAACCTCTCTGAAATCCAAGGAATTTTCTAAGTTTCTAAAACACCATCATTTTAAAATACAAATAAACTAAATTTTAAAGATAAAAATAAACAAATAATAAACAATTGTAAATTGCAAAAATATTTTCTTTTACCAAATCCAAGGACTTTTCTAAGTGCCTAAAAAGCCATCATTTTAAAATACATTTTAAAATAAAATTTCAAAAATAAAAATTAACAAAAAATAATTGTAAATTGCAAAAATATTTTCTCTTACCAATTATCTCTTCATTAACAAATGGACTGGATGTTTTGATTAAATTGACCTATCAGGGTATCTCAAAGAACTAATGTTTCTCTGTGGGTAGGCAGTGCTTGAAGGCGCTCATTCCATTCTTCTGATGTTGTATAAACATAGCAGCTCCTCTTTTGTGGATTATTGTGAAACTTTAGGGAGGAAAAAGACAAAACAAAACTGTAAACTAGAAGATAAACTTGGAAGAAAGGAAACCAGAAAACTTTAGGAAGCCGTGAGTTAGCTGCCTGATATGACATCTCAAAAATTCTCTCCATTTTATGGTTGTGTTTGCCTTTTAAAAAAATGACCAAAGCTAATCCATGAGTATGAGAATACAGTACCTCAGAGTATAGTAGGTTGAATTATGTACGGCAAAAGAAAAAAGAAACATGTTCTTAATCATAATCTCATTCCTGCGGGCGTGAATCCATTGTAAAAATGAACTTTGAAGAGGTTATTTTTAGTTAAGGTTCAGCCAGCCGAATCAGGATGGGTCTTACGCCTGTTACTGAAGGCTTTATGGAGAGAAAGCCACGGAGAAGAGCCAGCGGGAACCCGGAAGAGAAAGGAGATGCATACAGTCAGGAGCCTCACTGTGTACCGGGAAGGTCAGGGGAAAACCCGCAACTTAAGTAACCCGCAACTTAAGTATCTCCAGCAGCCGGCATTAGAACACCACGGTCTCTGGGGGAGAAAGCGTTGGCTTGCTGATGCCTCCACTTTGGACTTCTCCTAGCCCCAAAACTGTGAGTCAAAAATTACTTTTGTTTTATTTTCTGATATTTGTGATATCAGCCTAGCAAATCTAATAGGCTCTTGTAAGCTTACGTTTTCATTTTAACTGACTCATTAACCAGCCTAACACATGTAGGTAATTAGCAATTATCAGTCTTTCTTTTTGGTAAATAGCCTCATATTCTCTGGGTCTTCATTTCTGTATATGTAAATGTGGTTTTACAGAAGCAGCTAAATTTCCTTCCAAGAATAATATCCAAGTAATTCAAAAGAACAAATATAGCTGTAAAAGTAGACGCACCAACTCATGTAGTCACAACCTGATTGGAGAAGTTTGCATTGTGGAAACTGGAAACCCATTATTTAGAATTTGTCATATTTAAAAATACTTTGGATGAGAGTTTGAGAGAGTTCATTTTTTCGTAATGTTTAGTGTAATCAAGAGTCAAAAAATTGGTTCGAAACACATTTTAAGGGGCACTTGAGAATTACTGGCATATAAAAATTCGGTAAACTAATTATATATACTCTGTTCTTAGCTTTTCCATTTAGTCAGTAAATATTTGTTGAGCAAATAGAAGGTTCAAAGAACTCTTCTTGGTGCTAAGGACAAGGAAATGAAAAAGATAAAGTCTGCACCCACAATGAGTTTACATTCTCAGGTAAATATGGTATTTTAACAAATAATTAGGTTACTGATTATTTCATTATACTTGGGATAATGAGGAGGAAATGCAGAATATTATGAAAGTGAATAATGGAGGGTTGTGATAAATTCAGGGGTTTAGGGAAAGCTCTGAGGAAATAATATTAAAGCAAAGTAGTAGAACATCCTTTCATCAAGGGAGGGCCTCAAGATGGGTTGTGTCATTCTCTTCTAGAATTGCAAGAGGCACTGTGCTATTCTGGTGTAGTCAGGGGGTGGAAGGGCAAAAGTCAGCGCCAACCTGTTTTCCCAGGTCTTCTCCCAGACACTTCTATACCAGCAAGAAGGGAAAAATAAAATGTTACTTCTATTTTCATTACTATCCAGATTCAGCTCCTTCAGGACAGAAACTGTATTTTGTACACCATGTACTCCCCAAAGTGTTGGTTTCAGAGACTTGTACATAAGAGATACTCGTTCAATGATTACTGAATGAATGGGTCTTCCTATCGATTTTGGAAAAACTTATTTTCTGAATCATTCAAGACAGAACTATCAGACTCCCAGGGAATCTCCTGAGAATAGGAGCTCTTTAAACACTTGCATTGGAGAATGTGAATTGGCAAAACCTCTTGAGATGATTATGCTCTCATCCATCTGGGTTTGATAACTGAGGATATTCTATGACTTGTTTGGTTATGTGCACCTGTTGTTCTATGTGTGTTTGCTCTCTCCAACTAAGCTACATGTATTTCAAGAGTGGGGATCATGTCTACTATGGGAAACCATCATTGCAGCTAACACATGACCAACTATTTGCACATGTGTTGATTTGTAAGCAGGGAGATGCCAGGGAGGAGACTTCCATGGTCCTTAACAAATCAGTCTTGTTCATCTATTTTTGCACCGCCTTCTTTGTCTTGATCATGTAAAATAAGACATGAATTATCAGTAGGTTACTATGTCTTTGTAATGAGCCTGACAAAAGCAGAGCTATGTCTGTCCTGGATGTTCATTTGCTAGTTTAAAATCAGCAAGCTCTCAGTTGCAAATGTCATGAATATGTATGAGTGGCTCAACTGTTGCTCCTACCTCCCTTTTTTCCTGATGGGTGAATCCTTCTGAGAGCAGCTGCCTTCCAAAGCCTTTTGCTCAGTGAGAAGGGGTGCTTTGTTATTTTGCTTTGTCAGATACCAGGATATTTTTTAAAATGGATCTTAGGAAAATAATCTGTCTTCTGTTTGTCTGTCTGCCTCTCCTCCTTTACTTCTTTCAACTCCTTTCCACACCCCCGTTTAAGTACACACTGACTCTTTTTTTTTTTTTTTAAGAAGCATGGGAGGTAGGAATTTGCACTGGCAGATTTTTGAAAGAATACATTTCACTGCTTTCTCTCTTTCTACACTCCAAAGACATCCCACATACACAGATGTGACAACTTTTTTTAAAGCTAATTTGAGCGAATGCCTGTCTGGCGACTTACTCTGGGAATAGTTACACTTGCCCAAACTGAAGTTCTGCCTTTGTAGAGGTGACACTGACAGCATGTTATTACTGCAAACTCGGAAAAGAGACACAAGGAGAAGGAAAAAGAAAAAGAAAAGACATGAAAATGAAGTACACGTGGTAGTGTTTTTGAGGATCTTTGTTAATGAGATTGGAATAGAGGCATTCACCCAAATGTGACTTTGCTTTTGTAAAAATAGGTGTCTAGGAGGCATCGGGCTTTGGCTGGATTAGTCTTTGAACTTCTTTGTTTTCCTTAATAAAGACCTTCTTCCAATATAGTGAAAAGGAAGCAAAAATAGGGGTCTCCTTTAAAGGTGTGAAGGGATTTCCTATTGTCAAATTTATTTTTCTACTTTATATTTTCCACTTACCACATAATTATTTGTATCTAATTTCTTGTGATATTCTTTCAAAATCGATGTTGTACAACCAAATCATAGTATGTCAATGTTATGGATTGAATTGTGTCCCTCAAAAAGATATGTTGAAATCCCAGTAGCTTAGAACATGCCCTTATTTGGAAATAGGTTATTTAATGATATGATTAGTTAAGATGAGGCCAAACTAGATTAGGGTGGGCCACAATCCAATGACTGATGTCCTTACAAGAAGAGGAATTTGAACACATGACAGACAGTAAAGAAGGCCACATGAAGATGGAATGATGTATCTACAAGCCAAGGAATGCCAAAGATTGCCAACAGACACCAGAAACTAGAAGAGGCAAGGGAAGATTCTTCCCTACAGGTTTTAGATGGAGCATGACGCTGCTGTCACCTTGATTTCAGACTTTCTAGCCTCTAGAAATGTGAGACAATACATTTCTGTTGTGTTAAGCCTCCTATTTTGTGGAACTTTGTTAGACAGCTCCATGAAACTAAGATCATCAGTTAATAAAGTACTTGTGGAACTAATTAGAACAGGTGAGGGTATTTGTGAAGGGCAAAGAAAGCAACCTTTCCATTCTCTGTGATGTACATCCCAATTTCATAGCATTCTTTTCTGTGGAACATTGAACGACTGCAATCCTTTCCTCAGTACTATCCCTTGTCTGCATTTTCACTTCCCTTCTTTCCTTCATCTCTTTGTGTTCATCCTTTAATTAATGCAGCTTATATTTATATTTTTACTTATTTAATGCATTGAGGGATATAGGACATGCATAATGCATCTGTGGGGAACATAAAGAATATTATATGCTGCTCTTGCCCTCAGGAGTTTGCTGCTATTTGAGAAGACATGATATATATGCATGAAATATTGAATAAAGATTCAAGATTTGAATGGCAATATAGGAATATAAATCAGATGAGCAATAAGTACTGGCAATTTTTAGTTGAGAGAGCACTGCCGACTATGGTCAGAAAAAGCTGTTAGGTTCTTTTGCTCTTCTGGAATACAATATGCTGATATACACTTCCAGATTTTTCTTATAATGTCTTTGCCAGTTTCTAAATGTTTTCCAGCTATTCCTCAGCTTTCAAAGTTTTGATTAAAGACCTCACCTTCTCTGTGAAGAATTCTGTAGTTTCTCCAGCCTACTAGCATCTCCTCTTGCCCTGAGTCCCTCTACATCAGTACTTCTACCGCATACTGGAACAGATACCACATTATCTAATTTGGACTTTTTCTCCTATGTACAAGTTTAATTTCACCCTTTCTCTTAAAAGTTGTATTGTTTTGAAAAAAAGTGCTCCAGTTTGTGCTCCATGTATTGCTCATAGCACCAAACACATTGTCTGGCCCACTCATGTTGTTTAATAAGTAGTTACTGAATTGTTTCATAGCCTAGAGATCTTGTACAAATTTCTGCCCTTGACGATATCCAAGGTCTCTTTCAGGTCTAATATACAATAAGGTTTTGTTTCTATAACTTGAAGCCAAATCATTCTCAAGCATCACAAACACTTCCTGTTTGTAAATCACATTGGAAGTCTTTACTTTGGAATTTTTGGAGACAAGTTCTTGTAGAGTTTAGTGTCCAATGAAACTGGACGTCACTGACAACTGCAGGATTGGCACATGGGATACAGAGTTTTAGAGGGGTTTTAACTACTTTTGCAACTAGTAAGGCCACCTCAGCTTTCTTATAAGATTGAGTCTTTAACATTTATTTTTCACTCTTTTATTTTAAGGTGATTTCAGAATCCATATGAAAGAGAACCATATGATAGCTAGATGATGATCTCTAATGAACCTCTAGACTCTGTTTTTCTAGACATATTCTTCAAATATCAGCATGCCTGAACCTACACAAACACATGAAATGAGCAGGTATTCAATGGAAGGTGATTTGGTTTAAGGTTTTCCCACAGGCACCCTGTATTTCAGATCAGCACCCCAACTTTCTGCCTTTCTGTACCTCACGGGCTCAAGTTCTGTTTGGCCAAGAAACCAGAGCAATTGTGATTCCTGGGAGAGTATCTCAAACGACAGTTGCTGAAAGGTTACAGCAAAATCTATTAGGAAAGAAAAGTTGAGGGAAATCAGGTGAGCTCATAGAAGAAAATAAGGAAAGATTGGCTCCCTTTTGGGATTAGGTCTAATTAAGGTGAGCAAGCAGCTGGGCCTGTTTGGAATAACAATTGTGCTAGCATGTCACTTTTTTCTGCTTAGTTGAAATTTATATAGTTTGGGAATGGTGGATATAAGAAAATTAGAGCTCATTTAGAATCTGTTGAAAGGACAGTGTGCCTTCATTATTAGTTTTGCATCTGAATTTTCCTGGGGCAGTCCTCTCTCTGTTATAGGTAATGGATTTTTCCCCAGATGTAATTGGATGAGTTTAATTTTTTCTTTCATTACCTGTCGAGGAGGCCTATGCCCCTACTTCCCTTTGTGTTTTATTAGGACTGTAACCCCTATTTAAATAAAGGCTTTGATTGTGCTTATATATGTTCAATCAGCACTTTCTGATTGAATAGTTCTGGTCACACAATGCTCTTGCCTAGCATTTTTTACTAATTACATTTCACCCTGGCTGGATATGAGAAAACCTCTGAAGGGGTATATTTGCTACTTTTGATTGTGCTGGTGACTTGGTCCATCCACAGCAGCACAAGGGTGAGAAAACAGGAGATTTTCAGACTAGAATCTGCTGATCTGAAGGATGGCCAGATTTGGTCTTAAATTCTATTGAAGGAATAGAAAGCCCAGTTGTGTGCTGGAAAATGTTTAGCAATCAGCTATTAAAACAAAACAAAACAAAACCAACAAACAAAAACTAACTCTGATTTGTAGGGTTTGCTGTTTCCATGATGTAAATACTCCCACCAGGACTGATTTCAAGCTACCAATGTGACATAATTGAATGGAGAGTTGGGAATAGATGGGTGCAATCAACTCTCAAGGGAGCTGGCCCCAGCATATCAGGAAAAGCTTCAATTACTTTCTCGCTATTGGCCAAGAATCCTACCCTTCCTCACCTTACAATGGTGATGGATACTGGTTGTTAACCTGATTCAGTTACACTATGATTACAATGATTTAAATATGGGAGAATGAATTCACTTTCTGTAGCCAAAAATATTTTAAGATGATTCTTCTGCCTGTGTTGAGAAATAAGAATTATAATTGCTAAACCATATCATTTAAAATTAAATGTTCATGTTACTGAGAAATTTTTAATTATTAATATATTTTATCCTTTTCAAGGATATTAACAATTTTTTTTAGTAGATGTACTGAACTAGGAGTCAGAAGACTCTAGGTTTTGCCTAACCATCATCAATAGCCTATGTATCCTTGGGTGGCACATTTATTATCTGGGGTAGCAACAATCTACTCATCATTTGATGAAGGACAACAATAGTTTATATATAACCATTCGTAGAAATTGTCTCATTTCCATCTGTAGGCCATTTCTATTTCAGTTTTCCGAACTTTCATCACATTTTATATTTATCTGTCTTAAAGTAGATTTTTAACTAGAAACTTAGGTAATGATATGGTTTCATAAATTACGTCTATAATGGAGTTTATACTGAAGAATTTTAAGAATCTTGAAGCAGGAGCCATGTCTGAACATCTTTATATATCCCTCATCACTTAGCCCAGGAATTTGATCACAGTGAATACTCAACATATGGGGAAGGAGTTAGACAAGGCTATCAGTATGGCCACATAAAATAATTAAAATGAAAATCATAAAATAAGTTAAAAGCATGTTACCAATAAAAATATTATTTTTTATAATACCAGTTTTTGAAAACTTGTTAGTGAGTAGAATAGACTGTACTATTAGGGTTTTGTGGGATTAAAAAAAAAGGTTAAACTTCATTTTATCTCTAATTTCCATACTACAACTAAGTATTCTTTGTCATTATCTCTTTTATTTCCCTCTCCCAAGTAGCTGGACATAAAAAAGTCACTTCAGTTAAGTTCAATAAATATTAACCTTCAATTACCAGCCTGTATGCTAGGCACAGTAAATGCAAAAAATAAAATGACTTTTCCTGAGTTGGGTATTCTACTGAACTGTGATATTCTTCTCTGCTTTCCATTCCAACCAGCTATGCACTGTGGGCTCCAGCGTTGGAGGATAGACTCTTGGCTCAGTACTAGATGCAGTGCGACACCGTATGCTAGCAGTGCTGTCTGGTAATGAGGCCTGCGACTGAGGGATGAGGAGACTGGGGCTTAGTTTCTGAATCTTATCACTCCATCTCTTTCAGCTTCTGTATTTTCCCTTGTCATATAGGAAAAGTAATGCCTGCTTTGCTTCCCAGTATCAAATAGGGTATGTAAGAGGTGAAGAGGCTTAAAATTTTAAAGTACCGTAAGCAAAATAGCTTCAGGCTTTTAATTGTTCTTCCTTAGCCCAATGACTGATCAGGAAATCTATCTAATCATAGATGGTCAGTATAATTTAGGAGGCTCTGGAAGATTTCAAAATAGAATTGGGTGTGGAGTGGTCTGATTCTAGCAAAAGGGTGGACTAAAATAGTGCTGACATTCTCCCACTACAGCCATGTAAATATGTCAAATAAAGTATGAACAAAAAATGTTCAATACATGACTGAGTTTGCAAGAAAGAAACAGAAATGTTTACTTTCCCAAAGTAAAGAGGATGTAATGGGGATAAGAGGGCCAGTAACAACTCAGGTCTTGGGTTTTATTATACCTACAGGAACAGGGGACAGGGCCATGGGCCTGAGCGAAATAGAAATTTCCTAAAATAAAGCTGGAACCTGCAGGCTACAACCCAAGGAAAAAATGTTCTTTTGTGCTATTTATATAAGTGGAATATAAAACATAAAGAACTAAGAAAAAAATTGAAAATTAAATGATGGTTAAAGCTACTGCAAATACTAAGCAAAATAAATCTGATCTAACTTTATTAATATCCATCAAAGTAGTTTTTTTTTAAAATGCATCTTTAGGTTAAAAAAAGGTCGTTATTCAATTCCACAATGTTCAAGTCATAAGGAATTCATTGTAATGCTGAGTAACATAGCTTCAAACTATATAAATCAAAAATTGACAGAATTATAAGGAAAAATGGACAAATTAAAAATTATCTTATAGATTTTTAAAATAATTTTCTGAGAAAATTGTAGGTCATCACATAACAACAATAACAACATAAAATTAGTCACTGTAAAGATAATTTGCACCAAGCAATTGTATATTTTGTGTTGATGGAAGTGACTGAAGACTGCACTACATCAATTCATTTTAATGTAAAACCTGGCCAATACAAAATAAGAGTTATAAGCAAATTGAAATTTATAAGTAATTTGAGGAAGAAACAAAATTGTCATTATTCACAGGTGCTATAATTGTAGGCATAGAATATCCCAGTAAAGAGAATATACAAACAATGTATTATAACTAATAGAACATTTCAGCACAATTATAGAAACTAAACAATATAAGAACATTTGGTGGTGTTCCCTTATACCAGTAATGATTAGACACTTTAATTTCTAAAAGCTAATTTATACTTGCATCTATTAAGTAGCGAACAATAATTCTAACAAGGTGTGTGTGAAATTTACAGGAACTTTTTTTTTAGATTGAAATAGAAGCAAAATCACTGGAGAGGTATACTAAGTTCATTAATGGTAAAGTTTAGTATGTTAAAGATGGAAATTATACCATAAATTAATCCATAATTAGCACACAGTTTCTATCAAAACCCCAAAAGATTTATTTTAATGGAATCTGATAAGCTAATCATAGAATTTATTTGAAAAGGGAAGGGGCCAAGAATAGCCAAGACATTTTGGAAAATAAAAATAATAATAGTGAGACAACCCACAAAAAATCTTCCCAAAGCAGTAGTTATTAAAATAACAGTAGATTATTAGATGGAAGAACAGAGTGTGTTAAATCCTAACCACATATAATATGGGAACTTATATGGCAAAGGAGGCATTGGTAGTGAATGGGGAAATAAGACATAATTCAATAAATGGGTTGCAAAAATTGATTTTTTTTTATTGAAAGATTTAATCTCATTCAGATGGATTAAAATCCAAAAATTTGACAAAAATATTAAAAGTTTTAAGAGAAAACTTAGAACATCTTTATATTAAGGAATGGAAATATTTAAAATAAAACCTAAAAATCAAGCATACCAAAGGAAAATATTGGTACTTTTATCTATATTAAGATCAAAATAATAAAATACTCCTACATGTCTATCCCACAAAATGACATGAAATTAGTATATATAACACATAGAAATATTTGCAAACCCTTAAGAAAGTTGCTTTTTAAAATGATAAAAGGATTTGAACAGGTAATTCGAAGAACAAACGTGCAAACACAAGGACAAAAGAAAAAAACCCTCAACCTCACTAATAATAAGGGAAATTTCAATCAAAAGAAATTTATAATATACCTGCCAGATGGAAAAATTTAGATAAATCTAATAACCACATGTTGGTGAACATATTAGTAATATATATTTTTTTAAATTGCAAATCACTGTGTATTTGATACCTGAGATAGTTAGGCTCATGTGTCAACTAGGCTAGGTAATGGTGCCCAGCTGTTTGGTCAAGCAAACACAGGCAAAATTGTACTGTGAGGACATTTCATGGACTTAAATCATCAATGAGTTGATTGTATCTATGGCTGATTACATCGACAATCAGCTGAGGAGATTGCCTTCAGCCGTGAGAGACATCTCATCCAATCAGTTGAAGGTCTTAACAGGAGAAGTGATTTCAGCAGTTAGAAGAGTGAATTCCTATCTCTACTTCAGACAGCCAGTTTCTCCTGGGGAACTCATAGAAACCCTTCATTGGGGTTCCTGACTTGCAGCCTGCCCTACAGAATTTGGACTTATGTATCCCTATGGTCTCATAAGATAATTTTTTTAAAATCTCGTAATAGTCACAGGTATCTCCTCCTGGTTCTGTTTTCCCAGAGAACCCTGACTAATACCCTACCATGGTTTTGGAAAGTAATTTGATAAAATCTGGAATAGTTAAAGCTGCCTACATTTTATGGTATATACGTTCCAATTCGTAGTGTCTTTCCTCAGAAAACCTTTGTTTGAACATGTGCTCAAGGGGATTCATGAGAAGATTTTCATTGCGATGCTGTGTAATACTGAGAAAAAGATGCAAGGATCCTTTGCTTAGTCTGTGAAAGGATAAATATCTATCATGGAAAAATTTAAAAATCATAATGCTGAGTAAAAGAAGCTAAAAATTTACAGACAAATTTAAACCACCCAAGGCAATGCTATATATTTATGGAAATACACAGATGAAAAAGTATAAATTCATATATAAGCATGCATATATACATTACATTTCTATAGCTACATAAACCTCAGAATATACATATATATGTAATTAACATGACTATATAGAGAGATGATAACTTCGGAATATTGGTTACCTCTGGGGAATGGAGGAGAAAGACTGAATGGGGTGATGTTTAGCTGTCCTTGCATTAATTTATTTCATTAAAATAAAAGAATATTTTTTTCAGACCTTAAAACCCATATTCTCTTACTTGTACCATTGTGAGGCGCTCAATGATGACTGGCTGCTTTTGGCGTCCCTGTGATGCGAACAACTTTCTGGATGACCAGTAAGCATGGATATCATCAGGATTCTGGACACAGTTGCATTGTGAAGTCCTAGAAAGGCGTTTTCCTGCTGGGGGCAAAGTTCATTCTAGCTCTTCTTTGTTAGGATATCATATACAGGAACCATTTAAATATCACAAGTAATGTGGGGCTCACCATGCAAAATCCATCTGCTCAGTCTTTAATAGTTTGTTAGAAAGTTATTTTGCTGTCAATATCTGACTTTATCCTCTGCCTTTGGGTTCTCATCAAACTTTCTGGAGAAAAACAAAGTCAATTATTATATAGGATACCCTTTTGATATTTGAATCTATGCCCCTTAGTATTTTCTCTAACCTGGTTTTTCAACAGGCTCCTACCTCTACTTGTAGACCCTTCACTACACTCTACCCTCCACAGACTTCCTGGGAAGGAGAAGGAGTCTTCCCTTCCTATGCTTTGCTATCTAAAGCAGTATCTCTGACAGACCAAGAGTTGGTTGGATACTTTCAGCTCGGATACTTTTACATCCATCATGTTATTACAAAATAACTTAGTAGTGAGTGGTTATGGGAGATCTCTAGGAGAAAAGCTTTAGCCATTGCCATCTTATTGTGCATACAAACAGCCTACATCCCTCTATACATATTTATATAGGCAGGAGATTTGGTGATTTTTTTCATATCATGAATAATTTTAACACTACAGACGTTTGACTTTGAATCAACAACCAGTTTGAGAAGAATGTAATTGCAGCCAAAGAAAGTTTCTAACTAAAATTAGTTACTTTTCATATTTAACAAACCACTGCCTGCTGCATTTCCTGTGATCTCGTCTTTCATCTTCCTTTCATATGGTCACATGCAACAATGACTCCTCCACTTCCATGTCTATTTTCTTCTTGGCTTCTCTGAGTGTAAAATTTGCAGTTCCTGCTGTCAAATGACTTTCCTAGGACGTGACTAGGAGATGCCAACCCAACTCATGTTCACGCTAATACCCACATTGTCCTTAGACAATATAGATATTGTCCCTTCACCCTTTACAAATATCCAAGAAGTGGCATGTGAACTTTGGATAAAAACAAAAACTGTGAGAGCAAGAATTTGAAGATCTTGGTACAGCCTCAGGCAGACAATATGTTGGGTGCTTTCAAGGATTATATCTCATTTAATCTTTATATAATTCAGTGTGGTAGCCATGATTATTTGTGTTTTGTGGATGAAGAGCTTATGCAAATTGCTCATAGCTTACCAATGATTCCTCATTTAACGCCTTGGAAAATAGATTGTTCTCCTCCCCTTCTAGGTCCAGTTGTGGCTGGGTCTCTGTCGACTAGCCCAGCCCTGGTGCAGGACACTTCTGCTAATGGGAATGGCCCTAGTTAGCATGAGTTACCTATTATCAGACTGAAAACAGGAAGAGGAAGCATTGGGCTAATTGAACTGGTGGCATAAGTTTTTCCACGAATGTGGTTGGTGAGTGAAAGACATGACAGGGATTTTTTTTTTTTAGGGAAACTTTTCCCGTGGGTTTCAGCCCTCCCTCCTTTCTTACACAGTTATTTGCATTGAAGTGGGGGAAGTCCTTGGAATTTCATCTGAGCTTTGGAACACTTGTGCTCTCAGCATCTCATGGCCCTTAACCAGTAATTCTCATTTACGTGTTTAATACCTTTTTTTGGAGGCTAAGTGGCATTGGATCTAAAATATGATCTCTGGAGTCTAAGAGTCTGGTTCCAAATTCCATCTCCACCACTTACTAGATCCATGAATTCATATATTACCTAATCCTCTAGGCCTCAGTTTCCTCATCTGTAAATTGGAGATGTTATCATCTATTTACACAGTTGTGGCAAGGAGAAAATGTATAAAGCTCTTAATTCAGTCAGAAATAATAATTTACTCAGAGTAGAGGCCACCATTTAAGCATGGCTGCTAACGTAAAGGTTCTTTCTACTCAAGTTTCTCATGGTTCTTACAAGACTGTAAATATTTAGCATTTGACAATATTTTATTTTAATTGCATGTTTAGCAATAGGCAAGTTTTCTGTAAAGCTGCGTGTAACTGAAATACATCTTACAGCATTGAAAGTTGAAGGCAGATTTATAGACTCCAAGGAAATGACCATCAAACACACTGAAGAAACCTTTCTTACTCATTTGGCCCAATCCTTGTAACCCCCTCCAGCAAGAAAAGGAAAAATATTTTATTTTCTAGAACTTGGGAGTGGGCAAATAAATAGGTAGAAATCCTTATCTTTCCTGGGTCTCAATTTTCTCTTCTGTTATTGAGGGCATAGAATTAGAACCTTAAGAGAAGAAAGTAGGTTTTCTCCTGCTTTAGATTCAAGTCCCTATGAATGTGATTATGTTTACCATTTTATTCAGATTAAAAACAAACTTTTGTTGTCTTTTCTGAGAAGGGAATTTTAAAAGGCATATATGATTAATTGAGTTTACTTTCAAAATTGCTCTCAAAGACAAATATATGTTGGGAGAAACGATTTCACTTAAGAATTGCATTGTTTTACACTGTAAATCATGGTTTCTGGTTAATTTAATTTTCGTGCCAAGAGATAAGAGTGAGTCCTTGGATTAGTTTCATAAAAGCATGTGAGAGGACTGATATGTGGGAGTGCATTTCTTGCAGGGTGAAGGGGCCACGAAAGAGGCTGACCCCTAGGTATATTTTGAGATTTTGCAAATTGCCTATAGAGCCAGGTTGAGTAGAGCTGGCTGGGGGTGGGTGTGAAAACTCAGAATATTACAGAGACCACAAGGTTTGGTGCACTGTCGTTGAGATGTGAGATCTCACCTCATTAAGCTTTCCCTTTTGAGTGCATAAACTCAGCCCTTTGTGTCATTTTTCTTAGCTTACGCACAAGCTTAATTCTAACCTATTCTCTAAAAATTAGAAAAAAATTCTTCTACTCTGCTCTTTTTGCTGTCCTCACCAAAGTTTTTGTAAGCACTGCAGTACTGGAAATCACTGCTGAGGAGACAACAGTTTTCTTCCTATCAGTTCATTCTTGCAGCAAACCACACACTGGGAAATTCTACCCCATCAGAAGTATCGGGAAGACAGCTTCTACCTCTACCTTCTCACTCACCTTTCTCCAACGAGTAAGAGTGAGAAAACCAGCCATCTATTGAGTGGGTTTGATGTGTTAACCATCTGGTGTTCACTTTAGGCCCTTGTCCAATGTCTGTTTTCCATGCAGCTTGGGCAGAGATGGAAGAGATCTCAATGTTTACTTCACAGATTCACTGTCCTCACCAAAAGGATCCCATGAAATGGACCTGAACTGGATGTTTTTAAAGAATTTTGTGTTGGGGTAAATAGAACTGCTATACCCCAAACACATCAAATGCTTTCCTGCTGTTTTGCTTTTATTTAAGATATTTTTCCATATCTCTTTCTCTTTCCATAGGATAGAAACAATAATTTTTCTTTAACTTTTCTGCTCCTAAAACTGTGATGCCTTAGTTATTAACTCCCTATTCTCTAAACTACAGTATTGTACTCTTTCCCTCTTTGATCAAAATTGTCACTTTTATTCTGTATTTCAGTATGTATAACTGCCTTGACTCTTCTACAAGACTGCTGGCTTCTTAA